>CAUYPO010119625.1:0-11348 GCA_963574435.1 Cheirogaleus major | reverse complement strand
CCCAAAGATCAAACTAAGAAAGAAGATTAAATCAATATTTCAAATTGCTTAAAATAACACAGGTACTCCTTCATATAGAATACATATAGCAGTGACTTCAAGTTTTTTTGACAAGTAAGCACTGTAGGAATTTATGTATTATTCCACCCCTACCCATTCCCACAGACCTCCACATATATATATTTGACATGAGAGTATCAAAGATACTTTTATTTCATGCAATGCTCTCTGATATTTTCAGTCTATTCTATTAGATTTTAAAACATTAGCTATGATCTGCTAAATTGATTTCATGACTCACTAACGGTTTGTGACCGACAGTTTGAAAATCACTGAGCAAATCCTAAGACAAAAAGAAAAGAAAATAGGTTAAAAATACCCTGGAAGTAGTGAAAGTAGTTGTCTTTTTATAATTATTCTCCTTTGGGTCACACTTGTGGCCATTTGAAGAAATTAGGAGGCAAAGTGAAACAGGGAAAATTGATTATAAAAAATTGGAACTGTGCATGAAACAAAACCCACGGTCACTTGGGAATTGTCAGTGTCTCTATTACTACTTAAAACACAATAGTACAGTGTGGGCTGGTTAATGTTTTACAACCTCAAGACTGTTTTTGCGAAGGTCTGTGCAGTATCTGCAAAGTCATAACTCAGTGTTATGCTGCCACTTTTTGCCAGGATTTTCAGGATTTAACAGGGATCACTTGAGCTGGCAGCAAAGATTTTTTTTTTCTTTCTTTCCTTTCCCTTTCTGTACTTCAGATTGTTTACATAGACTTACAGGTCAATTGTTAACCATATTAAAAAATAGAATGAATGTTCTATAGTTTTGCTTTGAAAAGGCTCCAACATGAACGCATTGTCTCATAAAAATCTGCTGAGTTGCCTAACATAAAAAAAAAGACTTGCTTCCAGAAACAATTCTAGAACCACATAAAGTTTGTTTAAGGGAAAATAACAAAGCACCACAATGCACACTATTTTCAGGAAGGATATGTTTCCAATGCCTTTCACATGTCTTTTTTGTTTTGTTATTTGTAAAATACACAGATTAAGACTGTGATTGGAAGAAAGAATTTCTGGACTATTTTAGAAGATTTAAGTAAATGATTTATGAAACTTAAAAACGCACTATAGTAGAATGAGATGCCAGAGATCTGTATTTTATTCCTGATTCTGCCACTAAAATTAGCCATGTGACCTTTGGCAAACATTAATCTGTTTGCCAAATATGTAAAAAATATTTAGCATAGTACTGCCAATAATTAGTAGGGACTTAATAGATAAATATCCTTTGAAAATTTTGGACTTGAAGATCTTAACATTTTTGAAGTGATATACATAATTATGAGCTAGTCAACTGCTATTTTTATTATATTCCAACATTATATGCAATAAAGAAAACATACAGCTTTTCTAAAAGCATAAGCCCCCAAATTGTGGTGAGTAGAATAAAGTGAGTTTCATTTGTTCATAATGATTCCTTTTGATGTGCGCCAAAACAGCTCTTGCTTCATTGCATGAGCAAGTTTGGCTGACAAAAAAACTTTAATCCAATGTGGCAGAAGATTGATTCTTACCCCAGAGGAATGAAACATAAAAACAGGCCCTCTCACCAAACCTAACAGTCATATTACAATCATAAAGACAAATTGGAATAACAGAAAACACTTAATAAATGCTCTATTATCCATTATTTTTACACGATTTTGAAGCTAAGGGGATTTGTGTATTCAAACTGTAATCAGCTTTAATAAACAGTCAAATGAGAGATCAAAGAAAGTGCATTAGAGTACACATTTCAGCTCTTGATGTAGCATCAACAATTTGATGATCCAAATAGATTTTCCTTTGTATAGCAATTTTAGGAAAAACTTTCTGAAAAGTTGGGGCGCAATTCTGGTTTTGGGGAACACTGAGATACCGTTTTCCAAAATGCTGCTTGTATAAATGCACCATCAATGTTTTGTTGTCACAATTCTTTTAAACACACTTATGAAGTTAATTTAGTAACAAACGCAGGATGTGGTTGTTTTCCGTAGTGAGGATGAACCTACCACACTAGAATAAAATGTAATTTAATCAGTGAAAATTAAGATATTGTTTGGAATAAAATAAGTCTGCCATTCACTTAAGGAGCATGCAAACTAATTACATGCCGTGAACAAAAATCTCAGACCAGCTGTGTTTTTCGGTCTGAGTAACAATTTTGATAGGCTGTGTGCCACCACTGTTAACGTGCACAGATTTTCAAAAGCTTTGCTTATGGTGACACAGAAAATAAAGTGATTTTCTACATGCAGCATAAATATCTCATTGTTTATTATTTTATTTCCTGACCTATGTTTTCCAGAAATATAAAAAATATTTTCTATGAATTTCTAATGGCAGTTTTGTAAAGAGCTTTTGAAAGCCAGCATAACTTTTAGCAGCAGTTTCCTAGATATTTATAATCTGCTATCAATAAACTTTATTAAAATAAAGTATGTTAAATTAATATGTAAGCAAAGACATAAAAGATTTCAATTTCTACTTCAAGTAAGATTAATTTCCTCATTCTTGAGAGTATATAACTCATTTCTTTCTTGACATATCCAACGAGGATGGCAGATTCTAAGTTATTCATAATCAAGACAACTATAGGAAAGCTAAAACAGCATTTAAAATAGATAAATAGGCACAAGACTTTGTTTGCAGTGATCTTCTTCACGTTGTCATCAAATCACCTGGGCTCTCTGGGTGCAGTTCCCTAGCCAGTCCTGAGCAGCTTCTGCAGAAGCATTCGCATGACTCCTGTGCACAGCAATGCCCAAGGGCCTCCTGGATCTCTAGGAGCAACTGCCTCTCCCACACCTTGTATCATAAAAGCTACACTTTTTTGGGGTAAAATTTTACACTTTTGCATGGTGCTCCTACCACTCTGTCTTTCATTTTCAGATCCCACTAGGGCCAGTGATTCAGGCTAGATTGTGATATTTAGAATCAGACAAACCTGGGGTTGAATTCCAGTTCAGCCAATAAATTGTGGTAGATTTAATACCTCTGATAATCACTTTGGTGTAATAACTTTTCTTCATCATTAAAATAGGACAATAATTTTTTTTCATTGCGTTGTTTCATGATTTAACAACATAATGCATAGATCACCTATTGCATAACAATACTCTTCCTGTCTTACTTCCACATACATCATTACTACGAAAAAGGATGGGGATGTGTTGCTTCTAAAATATGACAAGTCTTGCATTGTAGGAAACCACATATCTTCCTGTTAATTTTTCTATACAAAATCCAGATGCAGAATTAAACATATGCTTTGCTAAAATAAAGGTGCCTCTTTGTATTAACAGAGAAATTGTGGTCCAAAGACCTCTTTAAAATCAGGGGATAACTCTAACATATATTTAATAGATTTTCTTTCTTTTACTCTCTAATTAATCTATGTGTGTAGTTGTTTTACAAGGCACAGAATGGAGAATTCCACTGGCTATCGTATAGCTTCTTAGCTCTCCCCACCCTGTTTTGAAGGCACAGCAGCAAATGAAATTGCTTTAAGAGAGAAGACAGTACTTTTGGTATATTTAGTAAGAACCTGCTGAAACCTAAAAGATAAAATGACTTTTCTTAAAAAAAAAAATAATGCTCCTTTAAAGCAGACCTTTTTATTCCAAAAATACTATGGTGACCATTCGTGCCTTGATGCTTGAGATCCACTGCCAAGAAAACGTTCTGAGATTGAGACACAGAAACGAGAATTAGCAGTGGAATGGAGTGAGAATTCAGACAGTGAAATAAAGCGATCAATTATCTGCTGACTCTAAAGGGAAGGAAAAGGATGATGTGGTATGAGAAAAAAGGCAAGATTACAAAGTGGTTCATAATGACAATCTTCAGAGAATATCAGTAACTCTTATTTTAATAGACCTAGAACTGTAGAGAGAGAAATGCTCCTTAGAGAAGTTGATCAGTCAATTGCTGCACCTCAGAGGCTAATTGGGCCTTAGACATTAGTCAGAACATCGCAACTGTTATTTTAGTGATGATAATATTCTCTTTTGCTCCTTACTCCTCCCGCCCCCCCCCCCCAATCTCAAGTGCTAGAGATCTGCAATTTGAAGCAGAGAAAGCCTGTGGTTGGAACCACACTATAAAAGAAACACAGAACTTTTTAGGCAGCAGCCTTCATTTATTTATTTGGTTACTTTTCTTTCTATCTATTTATATCTAGGATCAGGGCATAAGATTACCTTTTAGGTCTGATTCTACCAGAGATCACTGGCTCAGACAGTCCTATGCCACTGAACATGCAACAAGATAAAAACAGCATTTTCATGGTTCCGTTTCAGCGCTTTGGCATTCAGTGATGTCTCCTCCCACGGCGCTAATACTTCCTCCCTGAAAATCTCTGCCTTGACAAATATTTTCTGGTGGTTGCTGTCCTACTAAGTTACTATTTGGACCCAGTGATTAGCGTCTGTAGTCGCTGTCTGGCTCCAGACTCTTTTGCAATGTGAAATATTTCTGCTGAACTTGTTCCAAATGACTGTAAGTAAGCAGAGGCACGGAATGGACGCCCTTTCTGATCTTGGGCTTTCATGAGGGAATACCACATATTCCCAGGTAATTGGAGACAGAGTTGCATTTGAGTAATATCAGATGGAAGGCAATTCAGAACCCTTTCATCTGCTTGTCTAGGCTCTAAATCTTTTCGCTATTTTTCCTTTTATTTAAAGTGTTAACTAGTTTTTGTTTATAATTAGCTATGAATGTGCATTTTCAGTTGCTTTTAAGTGCAGCCAGTATGGGTTATTTTTTAGACAGATGCAGTGCCTTTCTTCTGAGTCATTTAAAGTTGTCATTTAACTATAGATACATTGCTTTAGTTTTGAGGGTTTTGAGACACTCCTCCTTTTGACAATGAACTAAAAGTCAAGTAAATTTAGGTAGTTTATACATATCAGACAGGCTATGCCTATCAGAATATCTTTCCTTAGCTAACAAAAGAAATAGCTAACTCCCAGTGCATTCCCCTCCTTTGTGCTGCAAATGTTATTAGGACAATAAAACAAATGCTGTGGAATACTCCTGGGAGGAAGAAAGACAGTATCTGTGAGGTATGAAATTAATTACAACTTGGCCTTTACAATAATTCACAGCTAACTTTTATAAAATACTGAGGGTTATGTCAACTTTAGACATTAAAATATATACCATTTGTGTCCCCCTGCAATATTCTGAAATGAAATAAAAAAGAAATATATGTGTATATAAACATAGCATATAGGTGCTTACTATTAAAAACTCTAGAACTGTATACTCAATAGAAAATGATGCATACTTCAAAAATTTGATATATGTGGCTTCTGGCCAAACCTAAAAAAACAGGAAAGCCATGTGCTATTATCACCCAGCCTGATGTACTTATTGAAGTGGTCCTCAGTGAAATTCCTTTCTAAATCTTTATTTTAAACCCAAAGTGGAAAAGACATGGGAAAACTTGATACACATCCATGAGTTTCACATACTGTAGACAGTACAAGGTAAAAGAACTGGAACAATTTTCCAACTAGAAAATTGTTAACTCCACCTAGTTTTTTTTTTTTTAATACCAAATCATACCACACAATTTTTTAACATTACAATATTTCAACAAACATTTGAGTGTCCAATATAGTTTGGATACTTTGTTAGAGACTCATACGTAGGCAAATGCTATTATATAGCACTCCCCTTCAAGAAAATGACAGATGGGGAGAGAAATACATAAATAATCATGCCTGTTGATGTTACAGAGATGTTTCAGCAGAAATGTTAATAGAGATGATGTTGATATTACTGTTCTAATTCGTTACATATAATAGCCCACAATAATAAAACCCTACAAAAAGGCACTATAACTATTCCCACTTACAATCAGGAAATTCGCAGTTAAAAAACTTGCCGAAGATATCAGAAATATTAAATGAAAGAGATGGGATTAAAGCTCATGCAATCTGAGTCCAAAGCCATAATATCATCAAGTTAGTTATGACTACAATTAAGTGAAACACCCATTTGCCTACCAACAGAGAAGTCACTAAGGAAGAGACAAAGGCAATATATTTGAGTTGGGAGTAAAATGATGAACAAGCCTCAGTTAAGTGGAAAAAGCAGCAGGTACTAGGAAAGGTAAACAAGGAAAAGTAGGAAAAAAAGGTACAGAAACAAAAGAGCACTGTAGTCCAGGGTGTCAAGAAGAACGCTGCAAAGGAGACAAGATCAGAAATATAACAGAAAATAACTGGCATAAAAGCTCCGCACAGA
This sequence comes from Cheirogaleus major, assembly GCA_963574435.1. NCBI lineage: Eukaryota > Metazoa > Chordata > Mammalia > Primates > Cheirogaleidae > Cheirogaleus > Cheirogaleus major. The sequence continues at coordinate 5,045 of CAUYPO010119625.1, read as the reverse complement.
GGCAGGTCCAGCCTGTTATGATGGGACATTATAACAAGCAAAGGAGAGTAAATTGTATTTAATTAATTCATTAATGGGGGGAGGGTAGGGTTTCATTCTGTCACCCAAGCTGGAATGCAGTGGCGTGAGCTCACTGCAACCTTCAGTTCCTGGGCTCAAACGATCCTTCTGGCTTAGCCTCCTGAGTAGCTAGGACCACAGACACGCACTACCATATCTGGCTAAATTTTAAATGTTTTGTCGATATGGGGTCTTGCCATGTTGTCCAGGCTGGTCTTGAACTCCTGACCTCAAGTGATCCTCCCACCTTGACCTCCCAAAGTACTGGGATTACAGGCATGAACCACTTTGCCTGTCCTGTGTTCAATTTAAACTAGTAGAAAGAGACTTCCACGTCTGCACTTGAATGACAAGAACGAAACTTACCCTCCTGCTATAATTAACTTGAAAACTGGATAAAACATATGAAATAATAGTTTTCATGTATTGGACAACAGGCAGCACAAAACTCTAATCTCTCTTTCGCCCTTCAATCTTCCTGGATTTCTGTATGAAGGCAATTTCCAGATCATAGGCCCTGGGAGGGAGTTCCCAAATAAGCCAAGCTGCCATGCGGACTTGAGGAAATACACATAGGAGTTCAGGGAGACTGAAGTGGCTAAAAGAAAGATCTTTTCTGCACTGAGGTCTCTAAGTTTCGCTGAGTATTAAGCAAAAGACACTTAGAGGTCTAAGCAAGGAACCACCTAGGAAACATAAGCTGAACAATTCCCAAAGCTTTTACAGGGTCAAGAGAGGTTTGAAGTCTAAAGAGCCAGAGTGGACAGCTGTTGTCGACCCATAACAGGGTAGTCATTGGAGACCCCAATGGGCAAACATCTTGTTATTAGGACTGAATTATCACTGGTGTGAAGGATACCATGGACTAGCCTAAGCAAAGCTTAAAAATAGGACTTAAAGGGCTCCAACTGAGTCACACATTATTTAAATATTCTGCCTAAACAGAGCCACATACTCTTTAAAGAATTACACAAAATCCACACACTCAGTGTCATAATGTTCACAGTGTTTGGTATCTAATAAAAAATTACTAGATCAACAAAGTATCAGGAAAATGGAATCAATGTCTATAAGTCAACAGAAATAGACCCAAGAATAAAAAGAGACGAACTAGCAAATATGGATGTTAATACTAGAGTAACATTTGTAACTATGCTCAAATATTTTAATAAAATATGAAATAATAAGGAGAAAAATGGAAGATACAGAAAAGAACCCAGTAGAAGTTGTAGAGATGAAAAATACAGAATCTGTAATGAAAAAAAAAATTCTCTGGATGGAAATAACATGAGATCACCCATTTCAGAGGACAATAACAATGAACTTGAAGCTGTACAATTGGATCTATTCTAACTGAAGCACACAGAGGAAAAGACTGAAAGAATTAACAGACCCTTGATGACCTTGTAACAATAGGAAACATTCTAGCATAATGTGTAATTGGAGTCCTAGAAGCAAATGAGAGACACTAGGACAAAAAGAATCATTGAAGGAATAATGGCCAAAAGTTTTCCCAATTTGACAAACATCATAAACTCCTAGATCCAAAAGTTCAACTAACCTCAAGCAAGAGAAACACACATAAATACACATAGAACAATGCACATCATAATCAAAATCCTAAAAATCAGCAATAATGACAAAATTTTAAAAACAGCCAGAGGTTAGATAGGGGGTAAGAGGAACACATTTTGTAGCAAGGGACAAAAAAATTACCAAAGACTTTGTGATAGGCAGAGTAATGGCCCTCCAAAAATGCCCATGTCCTAATGCCCATAACCTGTGAATATGTTATGTTATATAGCAAGGAGGAATTTTAATTGCATATGGAAATAAGGTTGCTAATCAGCTGATCTTGGGGTGAGAAGGTCATCTTGTATTATCCAGGTCCATTCCCTGTAATCACAGCGTTCTTATAAGCAAAAGAGGGAAGTAGAAGAGTCAATGTCAGAGTGATAAAAGCATTTAAAAAACTCAATCGGCCATTATCACTGGCTTGGAAAACAGATAGGAACCACAAATCAAGGACGGTGGGCGGCCTCTAGAATCAGAAATAGGCAAAGAAATGGATGACCTACAGCCTCCAGAAGGAACACAGCACTACTAACAACATGATGTGTGTCCATTTTGGGTTTCATACCTCCAGAATTATATGATAAAAAATTTGTATTGTTTTAAGCTACCAAGTTTGTGGTAAATTGTTATAGCAGCAACATAATTAATACAGATTTCTCATCAGAAATAATGCAAGCATAATGAGTGTGATGCACACCGTCTGGGGGATGGACATGCTTGAAGCTCTGACTGGGGGGGGACAAGGGGAATATATATAACCTAAACATTTGTACCCCCATAATATGCTGAAATAATAAAAAAGGAAACAATACAAGCAGAAGACAAAATAACATTATCTTATAATGTGAAAAGAAAAAAGAACTGTCAACTGAGAATTTTATATTCAGTGAAAACATCTTTCAAAAATGAGGAATAAATACTTTTTCAAGCAATTAAATATTAAAAGAATTTTGTGCCTACAAATCCATACAATGAGAAATATTGAAGGAAGTTATCATAAAAATGATACCAAATGGAAACTTAGGTCTGTATAAATGAATGAAAAGAATGGAAGATGCTAATTATGTGGATGAATATAAAATATGTTTCTCTCATTTTAAAATTTCTTTAAAAGATAATGGACTCAGCAAAAACTAGGAACAACATATTGTTTTGGTTATAATATATGTAGAAGTAAAATATATGACAACAATAGAACAAACAGTAGGAGGGAAAATGAAAGTATACTGTTGTAGAGTACTTACATCATATGAGAAGTTGTATATTATTATTTGAAGACAGACTGTGATAAATTACAGGAACACTAGAGCGAGTACTAAAAACATAAAATGAAGATACATAGCAGATAAGCCAATGGTAGAAATAAAATGGAATACAGTTATCCCTTAATATCCACAGGAGATTGGTTCCAGGACCCCCAGTGTATACCAAGATCCCTGGATGCTCAAGTCCCTTGTACAAAATGGTATAGTATTTGCATGTACTCTACACACATCCTCCTCTCTAGGTAATTCATCTTTAGATTACTTATAATACCTAATACAATGTAAACACTATGTAAATAATTGTTACACTGCATTGTTTATGGTATAATGATAAGGAAAAAGTCTGTATATGTTCAGTACAGACACAACCAACTTTTCCAAAATATTTTTGATCTACATTAGATTGAATCTACAGATGCATGACCCACAGATACAAAGGGCCAGCTGTACTAAAAAAATATTCAACTAATCCATAATAAGGAAGAGAAAAATGGAAAAAGGCAACCAAACAACAGATAGAATAAACAGCAGACAAACATAAAGATGGTGAATTAAACCTAACCATATCGATATTTAAATTTAATTATATAGTCTCAATGACATAATGAAAAGGCAGGGATTGTTGGATTGGATAAAAAAAGTAAGGCTCAACTATATGCTCTCTAGAAGAAACCCACTTAAAATGTAAATAAACTTAGGTTAAAAGTGTGTATTTATAGGCTACTGAGAGGCTAGTATGATACTGTGGAAGAGACACAAATGGAGAGTAGAAAGACGTATATGAGAGAAAATCTAGAGAAAAAAAAACTAGAGAGCCAAGAATTCCTCTGAAGTTTCAACTTGGGAAATGTATGAGATAGGAAAATCCAAAAAAAAAAAAATATATATATATATATATATATTGTTTAATGCTTATAGCAATAAATAAACTTAAATCCATTGTTTATCCAAAAAACATTTCCATAATTTTTATTAGGCTATTGGTATATCTTGTAACTATCCTCTATGACTTGATGAAAACATATGATTACAGGTACACCTTACTTTATCATGCTTTGCTGATATTGCCTGTTTACAAATTGAAGGTTTGTGGCCACCCTGTGAGGGGCATGATTTTTGTTGCCATTTTTCCAACAGCTTGTGCTTGCTTCATCTCTGTGTCACATTTTGGTAACTCTTGTAATATTTCAAACGTTTTCATTGCTATTATTATATCTGTTACGGTGATCCCTGATCAACAATCTTGGATGCTATTATTGTAACTGTTTGGGGAACACCACAAACTGCAGGAATATAAGATAGCAAGCAATCAATAAATGTTGTATTGTATTCTGACTGCTCCACTCATTGGGTGTTTCCTATCTTTCCTCCTCTCCTCAGATGCCCCTAATCACTGAGACACAATATTGAAATCAGGCCAATTAATAACCCTACATCTGCCACTAGTGTTCAACTGAAAGTGACAGGGAAAGTGGGACGCTGCTCGCGAGCTCCCTGATGCTGCCGCTCCTGCTCCGGGTCCCGCCCCAGCGCTCCAGGCCCCTATGGTCGCGCTAGCCGTGCATGGCTGCGCTGCTCGCGCAATCCTTGTTGGGTACTAACAAAACACTTATCCAGCTTAGAGTTAAATTTAGTAAATAGCTTACATGCCGTGCCCAGCCCAGAACGTTTAAGAGTAATGTGTAACAAACAAGGTCCAGGTAACAAACAAAATTGCTGCTTAGAGGTATAACAAAGGGTCTGAGTTTCTGCAAATAGGCAAGAACTTCCCAGCCCCACGTTAATAGGGGCCTGGAGGCCACACGATAAGCACATTGTTCCTATTATTGTTGCTTGGCCCTGTAAGATGGCTGGATAGTCAATGATGGGTAAGATTCCTCTAGGAGGAACAACCTAAGACAGGCACAGCTGCCGGGGGGCCAGCCAGGAGGAACTGGGGACGGAAAGTGCCCCCTGTGGCTGCTTTGCTTAACCTTTGCTTATCTCAGCCTGTGACCTATGCTTTGAGCAACCGCCTGGAAACCTTGAGTTAGGGGACATCTGTGTCCTTAGGCTACATGTTCCGGAATTTATGGCCATTGCTGCAATGCCTGGGTGGTCACGTATAAGGAAGTAACTTTGATTTTTTAGGGTATAAAAATAAAA
>CAUYPO010119619.1:0-13708 GCA_963574435.1 Cheirogaleus major | reverse complement strand
TCACACACTATGTATTTTTATTTCCTATACATTCCATTTTAATGTTTCTAATTAGTCTTTTATCACTTTCTCCTATTATTGTGGATAAACATTATTATTTCTATTCCTTTCTTTATTTCTTAGAATATTTTAAATTTACTTATTTAGAGTTTCTGATATTTAAAAAAAACCTACTTTTTGGTTTTTGGGGTGCAAAATTTGCCTCCTGAGCCTACTGATTCACCCCTATGGTCGCCTGGCATGCAGTCATTTGGCAATCAGCTACAACTCCAGCTCCACCTGATTCCATGGGTACCGGGACCTAGGGTTGTGGAAGCATTTCTAAAGGGTGGATTTAAATTTACTTAAGTTAGGCCTCCATGAGTTTCTCTAGTACTGGACTAGTCTTTATAATAAATGTCTGCTTGGTGTGAGTTTGATTTTAAACTCACATAGACAATAGGATTGGGGTTCTGATATATTTTATTAAGTTCTCTCCCCTTCTCTAATGCTCTGGGTTTTGGCACACATTGTTACTACTTCTCCAGGCTAGTGGGTAGCATTTAAAATTGTTTCTCATCTTTGTTTCATGAGTTTAGTGAATGCTGGGAAAGAGTGTATAAGATATTGCCACCCACTTTCATGCTTAAGAAGACTAGTTTGGTGTTTAACATATTGAAATAATTTTATCCTAGATTCAGCTATCTTGAACCATAGGCATACTTACTTGTATCAGAAGTCCAGTACAGTTTGTAAATCAATTTTTGTGATTTGCTTTGCATTTTCATATATTATCTGGTTGGGTTCTTATTTTAGTGTCAACTTTTCCCCCCTTCTTAATTGTTTAAGGGTTAATGTTGTATATATGCAGGTGTGGTTTCTCTGTGTGTAGAATCTGGAGAGTCACAGTTATCAAGAGGATACTAATAGAGCACTTTTTTTGGTTTTTGGTGGACCCGCTCTTTCAATATCATTTTGTCTATCTTAGTTTCTTCTAAAAAAAGGGCCAAATCTTATTTTTGTAAGAATTCCTCATTTATAGCTCAAGTAGGAATATAAAGAGAGCACTGTGTACTAGCTTCCTAAGAATTTGCATGCCTAATCCCTCAAGAATGTGAGTAGTTAATTATAAATATGATTGGACATCAGAAGAATGGAAGTTATAGGACAATTATAAAAAAGGGAAGAAATATTAGTTGTAGAAAAGAATGCAGAAATTGATAAAATGCTTAATAAATTCTTTACATTGGTTACCATGGAGGATGACTGGTGGATGGGCAAAAAGCCAATAGATTGTCCAGGAAAGGATATCAGATTTCTTTTACAGCAAGTAAGCAGGATTGATTAGGAAGTCAGCATGTCTGGACATTGCAAAAACTCTAGGGAATGGCAGTGCTTCAGGTTTTTAATGTAAGTGATTAACAATATAAGCAAAATTTGAGAGATAAATCTGCAGTTTCATGAAGAAGAAAAATACAGATCAAAAGAACAAATGTTTATTTTTGCTAAGATTTTAGGAGCCATCACTACTACTTAGATTCAAATTTATTATAGAAAGAGGTATATTTTAGAGTATTTTTCTATAAACACAACATTTTTCCAGTTCTTATAGCTTTTGTATGGGTGATAGTAGTTGTCTTATTACCTCTCAGGCATGCAAAAATAAAGGAAAGAAACATTAATAATATTTGTCAATAATTTTAGGATGTTGCCTTGATGTGTTTATTTTTCTACTTGAAATGATAATGTCAGTTTCAAGTTTGTTTGTGAATGTGGGCATGTATATGTGTGAAAGAATATCTTTAAAAAAGATATATCTCATATCTTACATAGTTTATGAAATGTTATGCTTAATTATTTTAATAAGCCCAATAGTTTTTCTGACCAGGTCTTTAATATGAATATGGTGTGAAATTAGTAGGACTATTATGGACAAAGAAGATGCTAATCTTGGGAAACAAAAGTAAAATATATATATGTGTGTGTGTGTGTGTGCACGCGTGTGTATGTATGTATGTATTTTATATATATATATGTATATATGTATATATATATATATATATATATATATCTCCTTTCATTGCTCTAAATCTTTCCCTGGATATTTTTATCATATTGACCAACATCTGGATTTTGTTTCTATCTGTCCTGCCATTTTCATATTAGCAGATTTTCCTGTTCCTATCCTCTTTTATATTCTGCCTTTTACCTGATTCCTTCATAGGACCCTTACTAGCTCCTTATCTGACTCCAGGCAGATTTTATCTTGCTCTGTTTGTATCTCCCTCAATTCATACAGTTGCAGACAATCTAGCCTAACTTTGATTTTTGTGTCTACTTGCATATCCAGATCCTGTAGTAGATTCCCTGATTTCTATCATTTCCCTGCCACTTAAGGCCCACTTCCCCTACTCTCTGGGAGAAATTTCTTTGATATAAAATTGAGTTTAAAAAGACACCTAAGGGAGTTGCATGGATGTACATGTGATAAAATTGCATGGATCTAAATATGCATACCCACACACACACATAGATGAGTGCATAAAAACTAAGGTTGCTTGGTTGTATTAATGTAAAATTCCTGATTGGAAATTTTACATTGCAGGGGAGACTGGGGAAATGTTCTATGGAATTTCTATTATTTCTTACAATTACATGTGAGTCTACAATTAATTCAAAATAAAAAGTTTAAAAAAATACATAAGTGGAAACATAATTGAGTGTTTTGGGTTTCACTTTCTGTCTTCTGCGGAGTTAGTAATCTTGAGCAAGATCACAAATAATCATCTAGCACCTCTGTCACCTCTCTACCTGCCACCCCAGCCAGTTCTCTAGGACAGCACATTAAAGGTTACATGCATTAGGATCTTTCAACTAAAACCATCCTAAATCCTAAATTATCTTTCAGTCATACAGTCATTCAATCATTCACTCTGCCAGTGAATAAATCTTTATTTAGCACCCATTATGAATCAGGCACTCTTGTAGGCATTGGAGTCATAAGAAATTTATTTGTTCCTGGCTTTAATGAAGTTTATTTTCTTTGATGAAAAGTATCTGTGGTCTGCTAAGATCTGCTGAGTTTATAATTTTAGTTTGCTAATATTTGCAGGCTGCTTCATTGATATATTATTTTATGCATCTATAAATGAACTCTAATCCCTTCCAACAAATCATTGTTTTCAGGTAAAGAAATCTCAAGATTATAAATAAACGTAAAAATCCACAAAGACTTAAGGAAGTGAAGGAACATGATGAAATCTCATGATGGAGCCAGTATTGATGTAAAAGTGAAGTTTTATTAATACATTTGAATAAGCCCATGATAAAGTGACTCACCTCATCCAATGGACTGCTTGGCTAAACCACAGTTGAGAAGAGATGGAATTTCACTAAATTCTTAAGAGGTTACAGACTCTATTTCTAGCCTCAAAATTCACTCATTTTCTCCCTGGACATATCCAACTATAATTTAAACTTAAATTGAATCAAGGAACATGGAGATAACTTTTTATTTTAGGAGTGTGCCTAAGGGAATAAAAAGGAAGAAAAGTCTCAGAAGAATTAATTTCTCTCTAACTGAACAAATTTATTTATATTTCCCTGTCGATAGGCATATATCCTGAATGAGAAACTTAAAACATCCAAGGTTATAATAAGGCTCCAGTTGTGACAATGACCATCTCTGCTCTGTGGTATTCAGGTTTTCCCCATTCGACACAGGAAATGAGTTGGAATTTGTTTTGCAAAGTTTGTTTTTGGTTTTTTTTCGTTTCCAGCCTCTGTTTTGTAAAACATTTTTCCTGTGATCAGGAAGACTGATCTGTAGAAACACAGTGATAACATCACTAACTTTGCGATCATTGGCCTATCTAAAAGGCAGGATTTTATGTATTCTAGAATGGGCAAGAAGTGACGTTAGGAGGTCTCCATATGTCTTCACTAGAACTCTCCTTTTTGTTTACTATTAAGGACTGTAGGTATGAGATTTGAGGTGACTTCTCAACTTTCATGGTTTTCATCTTCCATTTTTTTGCCGCAGAAAGACTCTGCAGGTTCACTGTTCATGCTCAGCACGTCTCACCGTCAGAGCCCGTTTGGCACGCTCTGACTTGCCCAGCCACAGCCCTTCAACTTTCTTAATACTCTCATCCTTCCACTCCACATCTATTCCACTCACGCACCTCCTCATGGCCCTGCTTCCTTTATTTTCTATGCTGGATTACGTGTTTAATTAGAATTTATTATTATTATTGTTGTTGACAGTTTCATTGATTACCTTTTTTGTTTGTCTTTCAACAAAACTCTATAAACCACAACATTGCATCAATCCTTACTGGGGGAAAAAAAAAACAAACACCATATAAACAATTGGATCAATACTGTGTTTCTCCGAAAATAAGACAGTGTCTTATATTTAGTTTTCCTCAAGAAGACACCCTAGGGCTTATTTTCAGGGGATGTGTTATTTTTTTTTAAGTACGGTACAACAATCTACATTTATTCAAATATAGTTAAGTCGTCTTCTTCTGGACCATCATCATAACTCTCCAAACTGTGAATTCCATCCTGAATTTCTTGTGACTCTATTTCCTTTAGAACCATTGGCCCAATCTCTCATGTTGAGCAATAGAGCTCTCATGGGGCAGATGAGAAGGGCTGCTCGTCTTCTTTACGGCTCCACGACGAAATGCATGGGTTGCGCAGATATACTGCGTAGCCACGCCCATCACTAGGTCTTATTTTCGGGGTAGGGCTTATATTCACAAATGCTTAGAAATCCTGCTAGGTCTTATTTTTGGGGAAACACGGTAACACCAGAAATTCACAGTTTTCACTCTCAGTGGTTTCCTTAACACCAAACCTTTTTTTATTTTTTTATTTTGCTTGTCTACTACTTCAAAACTTTGGAATTCTCTTTCAATTATCCTAATGTGATTTGACCAATATTGTGGCTCTCAGGAATAAGCTTTTCTGATATATGGATATGGGAGGTCCCCAGATTTTGCAAGAATGCATCTTGGAGGGTGATTTGGAAAGCAAAAATGGTGGGAAATAGTTTTGTTTTGTTTTCAAAAAACCCACTGTACAACTTGCGGTTATCCTATTCTATCACCAAACTCCTGACTGCATTTACACTGGGCTTTGAAGAACCAGCTGCTGAAAGTGATAAATCAGCAGCTGAAAATGATGAATGAGGAACTCATTGGAGCTCAAAGTGAAATATGGGTGCTTTTCAGCAACGTTAGATTGGTAGCTAGAGGTGGCAGCGAGTGGTGATTGCTGGCAAATGTATGAATATGTGTATCATGCTAACAATCACACTTGCTTATTTGAATTATTTTTGAAGTCCTCTTATTTATATAGCTTTCTGGTTATTTTTATTTTTATTTTAACTAGCACTACTAACAATAAATTGGAACCAACATTTTTTGAGTGTCAATTATGTGCCAAGTCCAGTACTAGACTGGGAAGCACCAGCTATTAAATGCCTCATTGTGATCTGCAAGCACCACTTCTGGCAAATTATGATCTACTTTCTATATTATTGCACTATTCTAGATGTAACAGACATTCTGGATTTTAAAACCTATTTATAATGTTTCTAGTGTGGTTCATGCTTATTCAAATGGAATATTTTTCAGCTTATTTCTTTCCAAGTGCTACTTACACACCTGTTGTACATGAATCTTTCCACTTTGATTTTGATTTATTCAAGTTGCCAATGTTCCCTGGTTGCTAGTCCATGTAATGGTCTGTTCATTTGTACATAAACATTCATACAAGATGGAAAAGTTGAAGTAATTTAAATTTAGTCTATTATTTTTTTTCCAATGTGAATTGTGTGTCACTACACGATTTCAACGCAGGGTTATTCATTGGTTTACCTTCTGCCTTTTTATGGCTTCCAGGCATGTTTAATAACTCTGATTAACTGAATTTTTCAGGTTAACATCTGCATTTAATTACAAGTTATTACCCATTTCCTAGACTGGTCAGTGTAACATTTCAATCACTCCTTCCTTCTTTCTCCACCCATGTAGTAAAAGATTCAAAGTCAGTTATACTTTTTCTCTTTCACAGCCATAGAGCTGCACTTAAATAATATTTAAGAAAGTTATATTTCTTTTGAAGTGGTCACAGGAAGCATATGCTTAGTGTATATAAACAGAGAAAGAGTTGATGCACTGATTTGGAAGCCTTGGTTGATTTACAGAGCTCTTGTATCTACTTACAAACATTTTGCCTCAGAGAGAAATGAAAGGGTCTATTGGACTCCAAAAGTCTCAGAGCTCCTGTATAACAGCACTGAGACTCAAAGAGCAAGGTTTCTTTCAATTTCACATTGCCTTATTTTTTTGGTCTGGCTCAACAAACTTCTGAAAGATCCCTGTTTTAGTTTATACACTCCCTGTCTCATTTTACAAACTCTTTAATTTTTCAAAGTCATTTGGTCATGGAGAATAAAACCTTAAGGATTATCCATACTCCAGTTTTGTTTTTTTCCTACTGAACAGGATCATTCAAACCGATTCTCCCATTTTTCTCTGGGTTCTCTACAAACCTGTCTAAATGATTCAATTTAAGGAAGAATAATAATATGAAAGCAGAACAGCTAAATGTGTGGTAATGTCTGGCCACTATATTTTTGGCAAACCTTGACCTAATTCAGGTTAAAATTAGCATTCCTTCTCAAATTGGGTATTTTTGTTGGAGAGAGTGGGGAGAGTGTAGGAATAAGCAGCTATGCTAGGATTTTAATGGATTGAGAACTAGAGTGTGAGCAATAGTCTTCATATTTTTTTTCTTGTATAGGGGATCCTGGACTGTGATTAAAAATTATAAAGGGAATCTGTGAAATTAAAGTTAATATTCTAATCAAATATGTCTTATGACTAAGTTATTTTGACACATTTAATGGTCAGCATGATCACTGTTGTTCTAGGACATTTTTAGACACAATATATGTAAAGGATCACATAAACACTGCAATTAATGTCCCTTATGTATAGTCAAATAAAACCCTCCTTATTGTTCTCAACTCACCAAAAGCAACAAAAATCATTGTGTGTCCACTATAGCAAGACCTTATCTGCCTTGACGTCAAGAGTAGTATCTTGTTCATAATTTTATTACCAATATCTAATGCATTGACTGATGATTAGTAGATGCTCAATGTTCATATAAAAGTTAATAGTGCATGGGGCCTCTATAAAGAATCTTTAAACTAATTTCCTTTTCTAGGTTCCCAATTTGTGAAATTGTGTTTAATGAGGAATTTCCTTATATCAGTTCAATGTTCATGATTTTCATTCCCATATGGAAATGCAACAAAATGAAAAAAGATCTAAATTAAATTCTTTGTGCCACTACTCTTTGTTTTTTAATCCCAGTCTCCATGTTCTGTGACCTACGTGGGTCGTTTTGATCAGTTCTATTGATTGCTCTCTGCCTTTCAAGGTTCAAGTGGCTATGAATGACTTGTGGAAAGAATGTCACCATTTCCCACAGGTGGGGGCCCAAGGTTCCTCAAGGGATCTGGGAGTGTTAGTGGGGATGGATTTTGCATTGAGGTATCAGAAGTCTTAGACCACAGGAAGGATGGGGAATTAGGTGCCGGGGAATTTAACCTGGTTTGGAGAAGAGAGGAATAGGATGTGATCTCTTGGTTACATGGATGTTAGACACTAGAGCACAGTTCTCCAGAGGCAGAATCTAAGTTCTTTCAGTCTGTGTGTCCCAGAGGCAGGAAAATTTCTACAGAAGAAAAGCTGCTAAGGACAGTTCATTCTGGCTGTGACCATTTGGTCACCTGAAACCAATTAAACCAGGGTAATGAGTTGACCTTAGGACAAGATTTCTGTGTTAATGCAAAACTGTTCTTTATTCACATACTCCTTCCCAGTGAGAACACATACAACTTCAGAATTTTTGCCAGCATTGGACTTCAGGTAGCAACTACCAACAAAGTGAGATTTGGGTTTTAGAAATGAAACCAATTTTTGCCCGGGTAATAGCACAATTTCAGGAGCAATGGGAAACACCTGTTGCTCCTACTGTGATTTCCTCTTTGCCCTGCCTCAATAAAAACTCTGCTATCCAATCTCCTCCCTCATATGTAATGTTATCTCTGATAGCACAACCAACCCTCTCACAATTAGAAAGTATAAATCGATGATTACACATCCTTTCCAGATTTCTGCCCATCCATTCCCTCCTCAGGTGTCCTCTTTGTCATCTCCACATGCTCATGCTTCCTCTAGGACAGTAACCTTAAAAGAACTCCTCCCCAAACTGTTACTTGCACAATCTTCCCTCTTATCTCTCTGGCCTATTAAGGTGTGGTCTAGGGCTGCTGCATCCACATACTGAACACCAATTTTCTTTTTAATCCTCAGTAGTATGGCTTCCACCCCCTCTACATTCTACTGCTGCTACTGCTACTTTCCATTTATCGAGGACTAACACTGGTTCAAGAATAGTGATAAAATGCATATATATTACCACTTAATCACTTAAAAAGCAACTCAAGGAATTAAGTACTAGAAAATGGGTTTAAAAATATCAAAAATTTGTGGAAGGACACATCGATAGTAAGTGGAAGAGTGAGGAATTAATCCAGATCTAATCCTAAATTTATAACTGTTTCAACAGACCACCTTCACCTTGACTCCTCTTCCAGTCTTTAGATTCCTCAATCTATGTCTAAAAGAACTTCCTGACAAGATAAATTTGTTTTATACTTGCATTATTCTTATAAAGAATCCACTTGTCCCGTGTGAGTGTTAATCACTTAAAATGTGGCTATTGCAACTGAGGAACTATATTTTAATTTAGTTTGATTTAAACTTAGATAGGCACATGTAGCTAGTGGCTACTGTATTAAACTGCACAGCTTTAATACTTCTGTGTCACTGGATCTTGTTAATAGCACCTTCACATTGTCATTTTGTCTTTGCTTGGTCTTAATGATCATGGGTCTCATGATTGTTATCCTGTTTTCTCTTCCTTTGTGAGGTTCTTGTCTTCCTCCAGCTACATGTTAGTTGTTCTCAAATTTCTTTTTCGACTGTCTTCTTTTTCTACATTTTATTCCTTGGCATTAACACTCATTCTGGTGTCATTAAATATCTATCTTCTTGTATGAATGACCAAAATCTTCTTCCCTGACAAAAATAGAAGTAATGCTTCTTTTCAAAGTTCTTCTTCATATGTTCCCTGTTTCTATGAATGGCATTGCAATTCTATTAATTCCTTAGACTTAAAACTTCTAATTCTTCTTGGGCATGTATAACTTTCGTTTGGCTGTGTGAAATCATTTTCCTGGTTTCACTGATTCTATCTTCCAAGTGTCCCAAGTCTGATCTTACCTCTTTATTTTCTCAGCTACAACCCAATTGAGATTCAATTATCAAATCTTTTAGAATGTTTTTTCTGAAATATTTTATATTAGGTCATTAAATATGAAATGTCTTATTTCAAATAAAAAGTGCAGTTTATTATATCTCAAACAAGAAGCAATCAAAGTGTGCACCTAAACTATCAACACAGTCTTGCCATTTTAACAGTAGCTTGTTTATGCCAGCAGTGAAGAAGTTTGGAGAGCAAGTGGCAATGAAATTGCACAATGCATTTTCCACAGCTCGTTGAGAATTGAATATTTTTCCTTGCAAGAAGTAGTCCAAAGCCTGTAAGAAGTGGTAGTTAGTTGGTAGAAAGATGTGGTGAATATGATGGATGACAAAGTTTCCAAGTCCAGCTGCTGTAGTTTGAGCAGTGTTGTTTGTGCAACATGTAGTCAAGCGTTATCTTGCAAGAAGATTGGTCTGTCTCTATTGACCAATCTCCACTGCTAATTGCAAGAATCCTCATCATTTCATCCAATTGGCTTGCAGTAGACATCTACTGTAATTATTTACTGGGTTTCATGAAGCTGTAGTGGATAATACCAGCACTGGACCACCAAACAGACATCATTATCTTTTAGTTGATGAATATTCGGCTTTGGACTGTGTTTCAGCACTTCATCTTTATCCAGCCATTGTGCCAAATGCTTGTGATTATCAAAAATAATCCATTTTTCATCACATGTAACAATACAGTGTAGAAATAGTTCAAATTTATGTTGTGACAGCAAAAAAAGGGGCAAGCTTCAAGACGCTTTCTCTTCTGACGCTTGTTTAATTTATGCTGTACCCATTTATCCACTTTCTTTACCTTCCTGATTTGTGTCAACTGGTCCAATATTGTTGGAATAGTAACATCAAACCTTGTTGCTAATTCACACATAGGTTGAAATGGATTCACTTCCGCTAAAGCTTTCAGCTCATCATTATCCACCTTGGTCTCAGGTTACCCACGTGGCTCATTTTTTAAGATTAAAATCACCAGAATGGACCTTCCCAAACCATCCATCTATGTGCTGTGCATTCATTAGCCACATCCTTCCCAAACACTTCGTTGATATTTCGAGCTGTCTGGACTGCATTGGTTCCGCAATGGAACCCATATTTGAAAATAACACAAATTTTTGACTTATCCATGGTTTCACAAAAATTCTTCTTAATAAAAATTTAAAAGATAATCACAAGCCAAACCAGGAGGATGTACTGTCATAATAAACATAAAACAAGAAGGGTCAAGGTGAAATGTCAGAGATATGAACTGTCAAACGTAGAACTTAAGGAAATTGGACATTTCATACTTAGTAACCTAATACTTGAAGGATGTGTTTATCCAGGAGTCTAAAGATGGTAAAGTACCTAAAGAGCACGAAAAGTTTTAGCAGAGACGTAGGGATGTGAAAGGGCATGACACTTATTGGAGAATTACATGTGTTTCTAAGTGTCTACAACACAAGGTGACTATACATAAAGAAGATAGGGGAGTAGACAGGGAAGAGGTTAGACATGAAGACTTAGCTTTAAGCATACTTGGAGGACTTTGTATGCCATCTTAAGAAGTTTTGGTTTTGCCCTAAAAGGGAGGCTTTACAAGTTGTAAGCAGGAGAAGCAACTTTTTTAGATTTGCTTCACAGAAAGTTCTCTTTGGTAGGAGAATGGAAAGATTCAATATGCAAGGCAGCAAGGTAATTTTAAAAGTTGTTGCAATACACTAGACAAGAGACATAAAGGCTTAAATAAAGGCAGTAGCAGAGAGGATGAAGAGAAAAAAACCAAAGAATGATTGGTGGATGGACAGTAATGGAGAGCATGAAGAAAAGGTATTCTGAAGAAAAAATGCTTTGGCAAGAAAAGGAATGAATTCATTTGTTCCTTAAAGTTTTGAACTAGCTGAATTTGTGGGGTCTTTAGACCTTCCAGGCTAAGGTATCCGTGAGGCAGGTGAACACAGAAATATGATTGCAGGACAGCAGTGTCAGATGGAAATATAATTTGGGGTTCCTCAGATTTTAGGTTAAAATATAAACATGGCTTTGGAAAAGGGTATGCAAGGAGAAACAAGCTTAATGTCTTTTCAGGGGTGTGTGTGTGTGTGTGTTGAAAAAAAAAGATTTATACTTGAAGAAAACTAATTTCATCTCTCCTGCTCTAGGCTATATAGAGAAGAAAGAAAAAGTTTTGAAGAAAGACAGTTATTGTAGTATTTATTAGAGTGACCATGATATATGCTATTCTTTTCTGATTACTAGGAGAAAGAAAAGATAATTTGTACATCTGAGGAATAATGTATTAAAATATAATGATAGTTTTGAGACATTCTTAATGAAAACAGGAAAAGATCTTTTGGTGCCTTCCATCTGTGATTCTGTAAAATAGGTCATGGCCCAAAGTTTTGTTGTTTTTTTTTCCTTTTTTGGAAATTAATTCTTTCTGGAGACAAAAATAAAAATTAAAATGGGGTTAGTCTTTCCAACATTTATTTATTAAGTTTCTACTTTATTCCTTATGTGGATGT
This sequence comes from Cheirogaleus major, assembly GCA_963574435.1. Classification (NCBI taxonomy): domain Eukaryota; kingdom Metazoa; phylum Chordata; class Mammalia; order Primates; family Cheirogaleidae; genus Cheirogaleus; species Cheirogaleus major. The sequence goes on along the minus strand of CAUYPO010119619.1, from coordinate 1,809 downwards.
TTAAATTTATCCATCCTCATAAATAATCTTCAAAAATCCTTAGTCTGAGAAAATATTTTGCATTATTTCCCACCAGATTGTATACTTTTTATACTTAAGCCCCTAACTATTCATTCTTACAAGTATACTTTAAGTTTAGTACCTTCTCTTTTGGTAGCATTTATCAAGGCTAAATTGCTTCATCTTATTTTATTTCATTCCATAATTATAACATACAGCATAGATATGTCCTATGAAGTATTTGACTTCTCCTGGCAACACATGTATCCCCTAAGTGGTTTGTGTACACTTCAAACTTTGCCTATGTTTTCCATTTCTTCTTTTGTGCTGAGTATGGTGGAATATTTAGTAATTTGTTGAGATACAACATACCCAATGATGTATAAGTTAAAGTCTCTCTTTGAGTTCTAGGGAAAAGAAAACAGAATATTTTGGGGGTAGGGCTCTTGGTGCTGGAATTCTTCTCCTTGACCCTTTGCCAGAGACTGGGCCACTGATCTCGGAGTCACAGAGGAAGGACCCATCTGTTTTCTCAGGCTTCTTTTCTTCGGGAGAGATGTGAAGGAAGCTCTGTGAAATCTCCAGGGACTGGCTGAGATTCTTAAGACATGTTTATAGTTTAGCTCTGTGAAGAATCATCTGTGACTATTAAGATGAGACATTTTATTCCATTTCAATATTCTTAGAGAACATTTTATTACTGCAGTAGTTAATAAAAAAAACTAATACAATATTCTCTCCCTTTTTTAATGTTCATTCTATAATTAAACTACAAATTTTATAGAGGCACACTCAAAATAATAAGGGATGGGAATTATTTAGAAACACACGTATTTACATATATACATATGTATCACTTTTATCTCTAACAACCTGAAAGAGAGATTTTAATATTAACGACCATCACTATATTAATAAGTACCCAGTTTGTTGAGCAATTTATAAATTTCTATATAATATTCCTTTATCATTGACTATTAATAAAAATAATAAATTTATATATTGTATTCTTGAATTTTATAAATGACTAAGTTTATTTACTTTTATATTGTCCTGAACCACATCATAATCATATTTCTATGATTTGTTCTTATCATTTTTTGAGAATGGAACTCAAAGTTACTCTGCTATCTTGTGGTTGCAACTTGAAATAGCAAATGTTGTATTCAGGAGTAAGTATTCAAGCTTAGCTGTTGAGATAAGGAAAAAAGAATTCAGATCACTAAAAGAGGGCTAAAGTACCCTCAGAGAACACTTGATATTAATCAAAATTTCAATAATTATCAAATTACTTTCCCCCAGCAACCAGGCAGACATTGGAAAGAAGTCAGTCACATTGAAAAGCTACTAGAGATAGATCCAGGGCCAGATAGCAGCTCTTCAGTAATGATTTAAATTATCCCTCAGTGGCCCTAAAGAATTAAAGCTCCTACTAATTTTCTCTCAGAAACTCAGACTCTGGCAAACTAAATGATTTTTTAATATAGAAATAAATTCACTGCAGATTTACTAAATTTCTTTTTCCTTTTTTCAGTCAAGACTGGGTTAGAGTCAAACTCTCTAGGAGCAGCCCTGCAAGGATGGAAGAACTCCAACCTTGTGCTATTTGCCAACGCAGCTTTTTTTTTAAAAAGAAATTTTGAGTTTCATCAGTGATTCCTGTCAAAAGAACCCAAGTGCCCGTCAATTCATGAGTGGATAACTAAAATGTGGTATATGCTCACAATGGAATATTACTCAATTCTAAGAAACGACAGTGAGCTAACACCGTTTATGCTATCCTGGATTAAGCTTAAGCCCGTTATCCAA
>CAUYPO010119618.1:0-11892 GCA_963574435.1 Cheirogaleus major | reverse complement strand
CATCACCACCTCATCTCCACCTCAGATCATCAGGCATGAGATTCTCATAAGGAGCGTGCAGCAACCTAGATCCCTAGCATGCACAGTTTACAGTAGCGTTCAAGCTCCTATGAGAAGCTATTGCCACTGCTCATCTGACAGGAGGAGCTTATGCAGTGATGTGTGTGATGGGGAGCAGCTGTAAATACAGCTTCACTCACTGCTGCTCAACTCCTGCTGTGCAGCCCAGTTCCTAACAGGCCACAGACCAGTACCAGTCCGTGGTCTGGTGTTGGGGACTGCAGGTATAAGGTACTTTGAGGAGGAATAATACGTCCCTGTGGCCGCCCCCCAGACCCGCCAAGCTAATTGGTGAGGGAAGTTCCAAGAGATTGATTTATAGAGATACGAAGATGTTTAAACAAGAATTGTGACTGGCCTGTTGCTTCATATCTGGATGGTTTCTGAGGCAGGAGTTTTGTTGGGTGTTATCCATTCCATTAGAGCATTTAAAGGATTTTTATAGTGTGTGCTTGGTAAGAAAGAACGGGACAGTTCCTCCTCTTTGAATTTTAGTTCTGCTGCTCAACTTTGTCTTATTTGAGGTCAATGCTTGTGATCCAGAAAAATGCCTTTTCACTCCACCATTCTGTAAATCTTGCTTCTAGAAAAGTCTTTTAATTGATTGTCTCAGTTTGGCCTGCTATAACAAATTACTATGGACTTGATGACTTAAACAACAGAAATTTACTTCTCACAGTTCTGGAGGTTGGAAAGTCCAACATCAAGGTGCTGGCAGATTTGGTTCTGGTGAGGGCCCACTTCCTAGTTTTTAAGACTGCTGTCTTGCTCTGTCCTTACTTGGCAGAGATTTTGGAGGACAAAAACACTGAAGCATGACATTATATTTTCTAGTTTCTAGATTCTTTGATAGAATATACCAACACGGTGGCACTCTAGCCAGGGCAACAAACAGAGCAAGACTCTATCTCCAAAAAAAAAAAAGTACTTGCTTTAAATATCCTATAAATAAAGTGACTACCCACTAACATGGGATATTGGTCATCCCTCTCAGCGTGGCATTTGATTTTTTTAAAACTGGTTTTTCTTATAGAAATTTTAATGATCACACAGTAGTTACAAGAATGTCAGATATGATGTGCACAGTCAAAACAAAATAGGCTGATTAAGAATTTACATAACGAAAAAATATACATATTAAAAGTTAGCCACGGGTACAAGATGCATGCATCAAGGAGACCATGTGGTGGGAAACCCTTTAACTATCAGTTGAAGGCCCAGATACTTTTCCCCTTCGTTGCAGTAAACAGCTTTTACTAACAGATACAGGCATTCCACAAGGGTAAATTGTGATCTTCTACATGGAAAACTCTAAATTGGTATAACTGATCTTTCTGTGATACTCGCAAGAAAATAGCAAATAGTGAACTCCATGTAGGTAGTAGGAAGCATTGTTCGTTTATTATAGGTTGGACTTGGAAGATGTTTAACTCTTGACATTAATACTTGTAAACAGCATATGTCTCCATTTGCTGTGTTTCTCCACAACTTACATGCACTTAGAGTGGGAGAATTCTGATGGTGGTTTGACCTAACAGTGATAGCTGAACTATTCTTAAAAATAAGGGAACCTTTTGATAACATTTTTGAGTTATACACTTAACATAAAAAAAAGATAATCTATAGCTTTAAGCCAAAAATGGTAGGAGGGAGTGCTTCTGAATCTTAATACTTTAGTTTTACTAGACTGTGGTTTCTACTGCTCTCCTAAAGAATGACAGTGGTACAACTGCTTGTGTATTTACCAAAAGCAGGTACTAGTATGAACTCTTAAGAGAAAACCCCAAACAGAAGAAATGCCACTCTTTTTCTCTGGGACCTTTCAGAAACTACATCTAAATTATAACTGATTTGAGGTTCCTATTGAGCAGTGATGCTTTTCTGTGTATAACTGTCTGGAGAATGTCAACAGAAAAGAATGCTAACTCTGTAAAATAATTTAAAGAGGTTTATTCTGAGCCAAATATATGCGACCATGGCCTGGAGAGCCATGCCCAAGAAGCCTTGAGCAAGTGGTCTCACTGTAGTTGGATTACAGTTTGGTTTTATACATTTTAGGCAGATAGGAACTAATATATGGCAGGTATACATTGGTTTGGCCCAGAAAGGCAGGACATCTTGAAGCAGGGGATTACAGGTTGTAGGTGGATTTGAAGATTCTTTGATTTGTAGTGGGTTAAAGAAATGAAGATTTGGAAGGCTTGGAATGTTTAAGGGAGTCTGTTAATCAGAGACAAGCCACCAGATATATACTCAGACTCAAGTGATCTGTTAAATAAATTGATGACCTGCAGGCTTGGTTTAATCATTGTCTTACATGGCCCTCAGGTTGTTAATGATCTTATTGTTACAAAAAATAACTTCAAACTAGGCCTGTCTGACCTCCCTTCTCCTCATGGCTTACAACTCAGCTTTAAGGATGTTTTTGTTGGTGGTTGGGGGTGGGGTACAGTTCCTTGGCCAAGAAGGGGTCTATTTGGTTGACTTGGGGGCCTTAAGATTTCATTTTAGTTCACAAGAACAAACCCAATAAGAATTTTCTAACACTGTAAGAGCATAGACTTTTGATATACCTCTCTTAGGAATCAGGAACTTTGAGCAGCAATTCAGAGTCAGAGGATTTTTTTTTTTCCCCTTTTGGGACAGAGACTCACTCTGTTGCCCTGGCTAGAGTGCAGTGGTGTCATCATAGCTCACTGCAACCTCAAACTGCTGAGCTCAAACGATCCTCCTGCCTCAGCCTCCTGAGTAGCTGGGACTGTAGGCACACGTCACCACACTTGGCTAATTTTTTTCTATTTTTTTCGTAGAGACGGGTCTCACTCTTGCTCAGGCTAATCTCGAACTCCTGAGCTCAAACAAGGGGTACTCAAGCCTCTGCCTCCCAGAGTACTAGGATTGCAGGCATGAGCCACCGTGCCCAACCCAGAGTTGTTTTCTTATACACCCCTGATGATATGATGACACTGTGTTTGTGCCACCTCTTATGGCGGATGCATTTTGGTTGGTTATGCTTGACAATTTATGCTTAAAAATGCTCACGTTGAATGAAAACCCTTGTATGAAAAAGGCGACAGGTCTGTTAACCTAAAGAGAAGATTCAGTATCTCTCTGAATGCCTTTGAATTAGTGCTTGAATTGCAAGTTCCTAGTGGGGGGAAAAAGAGCATTTAAATAAAATTAGAAGCTCTGTTTTATTGGCAACTTAGGATGCAAAGTATTTTATCTTTAAACTTGTAAGATTTCAAAACAAGGTACCCTAGGTTAAATAATGACATTTTTTCAAAGCCAATTGTGCTCATTTTGGAGTTCAGTTTTTCTGCTTGAAATACGAAAACAACTTCCTAAAACTCCTAGGTGGGAGCACTTACTGTTTTAATAATCTGTGATTAGATGAACTGATTGATCTTAGTTGACAACATCCCTTTTTTTTCTCTTGATAAGGATTTTAAAAATTCTAGCATAGATGCTTTTTCCTAGTCTTACACAGACAATTTCATTCCACCTGTCTCCTGGGAGGCATATACTATTTACAGAAATCCATCTTCATCTTTCTCACTTTCATAGGCCTCTGAGACTCTCACCATGCTGTTTCTGTTCAACAACAGGAAAAAGGTTTGATTAGCTTTGAGCTATAAGTGCCTTCTAATTATCATGTTGATGGGATCAGTTAAGAGGGACTTGGTTTTATTCAGGATATCAAGCTGCTTCTTACCCTGGTATTCTTTTATTTGGATTTTGGGAGGATGCTGCTCTCAGATATATTCTCTGTCTTCTACTCTGTGGGGCATCTTTTCATATACTTATTTGCCACCTCTGTTTCTTCTTTGGTGAGGTATCTGTTCAGGGCTTTTGCCCTTATTTTATTTTTTATTTTATTTATTTATTTATTTTTATTTTTAATTTATTTTTTTTGAGACAGAGTCTCACTCTGTTGGCCGGGCTGGAGTGCCGTGGTGTCAGCCTAGCTCACAGCAACCTCAAACTCTGGGTTCAAGCGATCCTTCTGCCTCAGCCTCCCGAGAAGCTGGAACTGCAGGCATGCGCCACCATGCCTGGCTAATTTTTTTCTATATATTTTTAGTTGGCCAATTAATTTCTTTCTATTTTTAGTAGAGACGGGGTCTTGCTCTTGCTCAGGCTGGTTTCCAACTCCTGACCTAGAGTGATCCGCCCACCTCAGCCTCCCAGAGTGCTAGGATTATAGGCATGAGCCACCACGCCTGGCCTTGCCCATATTTTAATCAGGTTGTTTTCTTATTGTTGAATTTTAAGAGCCCTTTGTGTATTTTGGAAAACAGTCTGTTTGTCAGATGTGTCTCTTGACACTGTCTTTTATAGAAGTTTTACATTTTAGTGAAGTCCAACTTACCATTATTTCTTCTATAGAACAGAAATTTGTAATTTTACTGAAGTCCAACTTATCTATTATTTAATTATTCTTGCCTTTGTTATTGTATCTAAAAAGTCAATCGCCATTTCTAGAACTTACCTTGCAAAACTGAAACTTTGTACCCTTGACCAATATCTTCATGTGTTCTCCCCAACCCCTGGTAAGCACTATTCTACTGTTTCTTTTCTCCTCTCTCCTCTCTCCCCTCTCCTCTCTCCCTCTCCCTCTCCCTCTCCCTCTCCTCCCCCTCCTCTCCTTTCCTCTTCTCTTCTCTTTTTTTGAGACAGTCTCACTTTGTTGCCTGGGCTAGAGTGCCATGGCATCACCTGGCCTCTACTCTGTTTCTTTCTTTAAGTTTGGTATTTGTAGATTCCATTTAAGTGAGATCATGCATTATTTTTGTTTTTGTGTCTGGCTTATTTTACTTAGCATATTGTCCTCCAGGCTCATTTATATTGTTGCAAATAACAGCCTTTTTTCTTTTGTATGACTGAATAGTATTCCATTGTGTATATATACACAACATTTTCTTAATCCATCGGTCCACTGACAGACATTTAAGTTGTTTCCATACCTTGGCTAACATCAATAATGCTGCAGTGAACGTGGGATGCAGATATCTCTGAAATACTGATTTCATATCCTTTGGATATATACCTAGAAGTGGAATTACTGGATCAAGGTAGTTCTATTTTTAGTTTTGATGAACCTCCATACTGTTTTCCATAGTGACTCTGCTAGTTTACATTCCCACCAATAGTGTACAAAGGTATTTTTGTGTTTTACTTTAGTGATTGCATAAAATATCTTAAAGATTATAACAATCTGGGCCAACATGGGAGGATTGCTTAAGGCCAGGAGTTCAAAACCAGCCTGGGCAACATTGTTAAACCCGTTCTTTACGAAAAAAAAAATTAAAAAATGAGCCGAGCCCAGCATGGTGATGCGCAACCATAGTCCCAGCTACTTTGGAGGCTGAGACAGAAGGATCTCTTGAGCCCAGGAGTTTGAGGTTACAGTGAGGTGTGATCACACCACTGCACTCCAATCTGGGCAACACAGCAAGATCCTGTCTCTTAAAAATTTTTATAAGTGATAACTAAATCTGTTTTCAACTGTACATCCTTACATCCTTCCACTTTCTGCTATGGTTGTCATATCTTTATATTTCATATCCCTTGACATAGTTTTATAGTTATTTTTTGTGCTTTTATGTTTTAAATTCTATATCAGAATTAAAAGTGATTTATACTTTACCAGTACAGCATTCTAAGCTGCTGTATATGCTATATATTTACCTCTACCAGATAGTTTTAATATTTTCATGTGTTTTTGTGTCGCTATCTATATGTCCTTTTGTTTCTACTTGACCTTGTTAAATGAAATCAGTAAGTTGGGGGAAAAGGTGTATAGTATGGTACCCTTACCTAAAGGAAGGGCAGTGTATGAATATAAATTTTTGGTAGTTTTAAAAAAGTAATGGAAAGGTAGGATGTGGTGTGTACCTGTAGTTCCAGCTGCTTGGGAGGCTGAGGCAGGAGGATTACTTGAGCCCTGGAGTTTGAGGTTGCAGTGAGCCGTGATGAGGCTGTGATGTATTGCATAACCAATACATCAATTAATTACAGAGCACAGATTGTAGACAGTAGACCCTCAGAATTGAATACCTGGCATAGATAGGGTAGATAGCAATTAGGACTACCTTTCTTATTACAGGATGAGAATGCAGTACATAGTATACAGTAATGAAACTGGCAATTAAGTAATTACCTTTATTTACTGGGAATCATGGGCTTGTTGAGGACAAGGTCCAAGAGAACCTGGTAGCTGTTGCCATCAAATACTTCAAAGAGTATGAAGAATTTGGGAACAGGTGGCTAGAATGGCTTTCTGAAGGCATTGGAGGACCTAAAGCAAGATAAAACCAAAGAGGTCAGACCTCTAAATTCTTTGTTCCAGCCAAATAATGGAATGCAGGGGCTTTCCTGTCTTTAGGACTATAGGTCTGATGTAACAATTAGAGTATATTCCTGCTAAAAGGAGTCTTCCAGCAGTCATGCGGCTAGGAAATTAGCATAACTGGGGATTTGGGGGGAAGTTGTGATATAATGGAAAGCTTTGGGCTTTATAACTCAGATCTAGATGTCCTGGCTATTTATTAAATGAACCTTTTGCAGTTGGGCAGACTGATCTTGATCCATTTACTTAATGCTATAGTAAATCTGTTGGTTACCTATCTTTCTGTCAAGTAGGAATAAAAATTTAAAATGCCAACAGTAGTCCCCCCCATGCGTGGTTTCATTTTCTAGGGGTTCAGTAACTTGAGGTCAACCGTGGGCTAAAAATATATTAAATGGAAAATTCCAAAAATAAAAAATTCATAAGATTTAAATTGCTGCCATTGTGAGTAGCCTGGTCAAAATCTCGCGCCATTCTGCTCTTTCTGTGTCTGGACATGAATCATCCCTTTGTCCAGTGTTTGCGTGCTATATACACTACCCGTCTGTTAGTAAGTTAGTAGCCATCTCAGTTCAGGTCAACTGGCCAACTGGTCAACTGTTACAATATTGCAGTGCTTGTGTTCAAATGACCCTTATTTTACTTAATAATGGCTCCAAAGGGCAAGAGTAGTGATGCTGGGAATTTGGACATGCCAAAGAAAAACTGTAAAGTGCTTCCTTCAAGTAAAAAGGTGAAAGTTCTTCACTTTATAAGGAAAGAAAAAAACATATGCTAAGGTTGCTAAGATCTACAGTAAGAATGAATCTTCTATCCATGAAATTGCAAAGCAAAACAAAGAAATTCACTTATAGTATATATAGGGTTCAGTACTATCTGCAGTTCCAGGTATTCACTGGGGGCCTTGGAACACACTCCGTTGTCAATAAATAGGGACTACTGTACTTTATAATGTGTTCAGGATATACTCGGTGTATATAATATGCTCTGGTGTGGTATCTGACACATAGTAAATAATATGGTTATTAACTGTTGGTAGATAAACATGATATTCTTCAACTGTTTATGCACAATACTTTTGTCAGTTGTGAAATTGATCTGATTCTGTAAGACTGTTCTAAAAGAGATACCCGAGTGTCAATTCACCAAAGAGGTCATGACTTTAGTTAACTAAATTGAGCTACAACAAGAATAATAATCTCTCAGGTCTTAGAATTCCAGCTTTAAGATTATGTTTCCTTTACAAACAGTTATATAGCCATTATTCAAAACATCTTACAAATATTAACTCATTCTTTTAACAATCCTATGAGGCGGATATTCCTAGATTGCTTAATTATTTGCCTGAAATTTTCAAGCTTTTAAGTGGTAGAGCTAGGATTTAGAAATCAGGCAGTCTGTCTTCAGAATTTGGAATATGTTTATTTCTTCCCTTTTCCTACATGGAAGGTATACTATAAATACTGTTCTGTCCCTTGTTTTTTGCCTCCTACTAGATTCTATGGGATTTCTGATGTGTGTAATCATATCATCTTTCTTATCTTACTGGATTTGGTAGGATCTCCAACATAATGTTGAGCAAAAGTCATGATAGGAAGCATATTGTTCTTATGTATAATCTTAAAAGTGTGCTGTGATTTTGTTCCAGTAAATCTGATGTTTCACCACAACAAATGTCAAGTGAGGTGACAGATATGTTAATTACTTGATTTAATTACTCCATTGTGTATGTATGTCATAACATCACATGGTACTCCATTAATGCAATATAGTTATTGTCCATTAAAAATAATATAAATAAAAGCCTAATGCTTCTTGTAGGGTTGGGGGGGTATTTTTTTTGCCTGGTTAAGGATATTTGCTTCTCTTCCTAGTGAATGAAGAGATGTTCCTTCTTAAATCACATATTTGTAAACACTTGTATAATGGTCCTTTTTAGCTATGCAAGTGAATATGAAATGGTTTTTAATTGTGATTTTAATTTATATATCCTAGTTCACTAATGAGGGTATCTTTTTATGTATTTGTTTGGATATCATCTGCAAAGTGCCTGTTCAAGTCTCTTGATCCTTTTGCTATTGAGTTGTTTATTTTACGTTTGTAAATGTCCTAACTGTAGCTTGCCTTTTTTTTTTTTTGAGTCAGAGACTCACTCTGTTGCCCAGGCTAGAGTGCCGTGGCGTCAGCCTAGCTCACAGCAACCTCAATCTCCTGGTCTCAAACGATCCTTCTGCCTCAGCCTCCCGAGTAGCTGGGACTACAGGCATGCACCACCATGCCCGGCTAATTTTTTTTCTATATATATTTTTAGTTGGCCAATTAATTTCTTTCTATTTTTAGTAGAGACGGGGTCTCGCTCTTGCTCAGGCTGGTTTCAAACTCCTGACTTTGAGCAATCCACCCACCTTGGCCTCCCAGAGTGCTAGGATTACAGGCGTGAGCCACCATGCCTGGCATGTAGCTTGCCTTTTTTTTTATTATTTTTTAAATTTTTTTATTCTTTTTTCTTTTTTTGAAGCCACGTTCTCCCTTCTGGGATGTAGCTTGCCTTTTAACTTTCTTAATGGTGTCTTGATGAATAGAATTTAATTTTAATGTAATCCAATTCTTAATGTTTATGGTTGTGTTTAAAAAATCTCTCCCTATTATGAGGTTATGAAGAAATCCTCCCATTTTATCTTTTAGAGATATTATTGTTTTGCTGTAAACATGATTTACAATCCATCTGGAATTTTATGCATGGTGATAGGTATCTTATTTGTATGTGGTAGGTGGCAATGATTTCTTTGTATTTGAATATTTGGTTGTCTCAGCATCTTTGATTAAGGAGTCTAACCTTTGCCCTTTGCTCTCCTCCCCAGTTTTACCTTTGTAATAAATCAAGTAGCTATACATAGGCGGGATTTCTAGGCTATTTGTTCTGTTCTTTTGTTCTAATTTGGTTCTTTGCACCAATACCACACTGACTTAATTACTGTAGTTTAATAACATCCAGTAGAGCAAGCCGCCTTTCTTCTTCAAGAATGTCTGGCTATTCGTGGTCCTTTGCACTTACACATAAATTTTAGAATCAGCTTTTCAAAGTTCCACAAAAATGCCACTTGGAATTTTTATTGAAATTATATGAATCTATAGATCACTTTGGGAAAAATAAAATGTTCATACTGTTGAATCTTCCTATACGTAAGCATGCTCTCTCTGTCACTCTCGTTGTCTTAATGTTTCATAATTTTATCTCCTGAGATCTCTCATATCTTTCATTAGATATCTTATTCCTATGAATTTTATGTTTTTGCTGTTATTATAATTGACAATTAAAATTTTTTTCCTTTCTTTTTGTTGCTGGTTATGTTTTGTATATAGACATTATATCTAACCATCTTGCTAAACTCAATTATTCCAATAATTTATGATCGATTCTTTTGTATACTTTCATGGTCATCCTCTGTGAGTAATGAGTGTTTCTTTCCAATCCTTATCTCCCTCCCTTTTCTTGACTCATTGCGCAGGATAGGACCTCCTATAGTGTTGAATAAAATGTAATAGTGGGCATCTTAGTATCATTCCTGATCTCAGAGGAAAGCTTTTCACCATTAAGCATGATGTTGGCTATAGATTTTTTTAAATGCCCTTTATCAGAGGAAGGAAATTTCCTTCTGTTAGTATGTGGAAGATTTTTCTTTAATCCTCAACACTTGTTAAATTTTATCAAACAGTTTTTATCCATCTATTGAGTGATCATATTTTTTTTACTTTTTAATGTTTTGTTGAAGATTTTTGTTCATAAGTGAGATTGACTTGTAACTTTCTTTTCTTTTTGTTTTTTTGAGACAGTCTTGCTCTTTCTCCCGGGCATGGGCTAAAGTGCCATGGTGTCAGCCTAGCTCACAGCAGTCTCAGACTCCTGGGCTCAAGAGATCCTCCTGCCTTAGCCTCCTGAGTAGCTGAAACTATAGGCGTGTGCCACCATGCCCGGCTAATTTTTTCTATTTTTAGTAAAGACTGGGTCTCAAGCTTGCTCAGGCTGGTCTGACCTCAAGCGATCCTCCTGCCTCGGCCTCCCAGAACTGGGATTACAGGCATGAACCTGTAACTTTCTTTCCTTGAAATGTCATTTTCATTTTCTGCTAGGTTATGTTGGCCTCACAAAACAAGCTGGGGAGTGTTTTGTTGTTCTTCTCTTCTGGAAGAATTGTGTAAGGTTGGTGTTATTTCTTCCTTGAATATTTCATAGAATTCATATTGGAAAGACTTCTAAGTTTAGAATTCTCTTTGTGGAAAGGTTATTTATTAATTAATGGTTTGATTTTCTTTAGTGGTTATTAGGTTATTTAGTTATATTTCTTCTGGCAGGCCGGGCGTGGTAGCTCACGCCTGTAATCCTACCACTCCGGGAGGCCGAGGCCGGTGAATCATTTGAGCTCAGAAGTTTGAGACCAGCCTGAGCAAGAGCAAGACCCCGTCTCTACTAAAAATAGAAAGAAATTAGCCAGACAACTAAAAATATATAGAAAAAATTAGCCGGGCATGGTGGCGTGTACTTGTAGTCCCAGCGACTCAGGAGGCTGAGACAGGAGGATTGCTTGAGCCAGGAGTTTGAGGGTGCTGTGAGCTAGGCTGATGCCATGGCACTCTAGCCCGGGCAACAAAGTGAGACGCTGTCTCAAAAAAAAAAAAAAAAAAAAAATTTCTTCTTGGCAGTTTTGGTAAATTTTTTTAAGGAATTTTTTTTACATTTCATCCAAGTTTCAGATGTATTACTGTTCATAAACTCATTCCGTCGTCTTTTTAATGTCTGCAGGATATTTATTGATCTTGGCCCTTTTCTTAACTTTATTTGTACCTTCTTTTTTTTCCTAGATCATTTTCACCAGGGATTTATAAATGTAGGTTTCCAGGGACCAAATTTTAGCTTGGTTGGCCTTTTTTATTGATGTTTATTTTCTGTTTCATTGATTTCTGCTTTCTTCTATTTTCTTCCTTCTAGTTCCTCCTCCTTTTTGCTTTTTTAGATATGAATATGGTTTTATGTAACTTTAGGATTTTGAGTTGGCTAGTTTTTCTGTAAAATTTAGAGGTGCAATCTCATTTTAGGTTGTATAGCTTCAGACTCAAACCTGGGTTTAAACCCTAAATTATTCAGTGTTAATCAATTCAAATTATTCAATAAATAACATCAACCTAAAATAATCAAAAGGATCAGAATCTGGTTTGAACAGTTTATTCAAGTGCAAAGTTTGAGGATGGCAGCTCAGGAAGCACATATTCAAAAGAATGGAAGTCAGTGTTCTAAAGTGTAGAGGTTTGGGATTGTTTATAAAGACAAAATGTAGGCCGGGGCGGTGGCTCACGCCTGTAATCCTAGCACTCTGGGAGGCCGAGGTGGGCGGATCGCTCAAGGTCAGGAGTTTGAAACCAGAGCAAGACCCCATCTCTACTAAAAATAGAAAGAAATTAATCGGCCAACTAAAAATATATAG
>CAUYPO010119617.1:0-26819 GCA_963574435.1 Cheirogaleus major | reverse complement strand
TCAGCCTAGCTCACAGCAACCTCAATCTCCTGGGCTCAAGCGATCCTACTGCCTCAGCCTCCTGAGTAGCTGGGACTACAGGCATGTGCCACCATGCCCAGCTAATTTTTTCTGTATATATTTTTAGTTGGTCAATTAATTTCTTTCTATTTTTAGTAGAGACGGGGTCTCGCTCAGGCTGGTTTCGAACTCCTGACCTTGAGCGATCCGCCTGCCTCGGCCTCCCAGAGTGCTAGGATTACAGGCGTGAGCCACCGCGCCCGGCCCAGTTCTGTGGGTTTTTAAAAAAATTTTTATAAGATTTTTAAGAAAACCCCCAGAATGTGGTTTATTCATATTCATTTTTAAAAAAATTATGGTAAGGTACACATAACAGTGTACCATCGTGACTGTCTTAAGGGTCTAGTTGAGTAGTGCTAAGTACGTGCACGTTGTTGTGCAGGCAGCCTGGGTTTCCTGGTGGTGAAGTTTCTCCTCATTCTGTCAGTGGTGTGTTTTACATTAGCAGGATTCTTTGCGTTGCAAAGGACAGAAACTCTAATTTAAACTGGCTTAGAACAAGGTGGGAGGAAATTTATTGCTCACGGAACTGAAGTCTAGCAGTAATTAGGTAACTTCAGGTATGGCTGGATCTAGGCATGCAAACGAAGTCATCAGGAGTTTCTCTTTTCCTACACCCTCCCACCCCCTACTTTTCTCTTGGTTGGCCTCATTCGAGGCAGGCTCACTGTCCTTATGGCACAGGGGGTTGGGGGGCTCCAACAGGTCCTCCAAGGCCCATGGGCCTGCTTAGCTCAGCAGCCTCCTGAAAGAACCATCTCTCTTCTGGTGGCTTTGGCACAAAAGCCGAGATTCATTCTCTTTGGCTGACTGGGGTTCATGCTTTTTACAGCAGCAAACCCTGTGGCCAGGGAGATGGACCAGGCTGGTCATGCCTGGCCTTTGATCAGGGGTGTGTCACCTCTGGGGTATAGGTGGGGGGGGCCCAAAGAGAACATGGTGTCTTCAGCAGGAGGGGCAGTGAATTCTGGGCTGGGCACAAAGTGACTGATGTTCAGTGTAGAAAACCGAGGCAGACAGCCATGGTCCCACCGCCCCACACCTGGCCTGGAAACGGAGGAGGGGCCCAGGGAACAGTTATTGAAGAGGTATTAATATCCTCACCATGTTTTGGTATATTTCCTCTAGAATGTTCTCTACACACACACACACACACACACACACACACGGAGGAGGGGCCCAGGGAACAGTTATTGAAGAGGTATTAATATCCTTACCATGTTTTGGTATATTTCCTCTAGAATGTTCTCTACACACACACACACACACACACACACATGGAGGAGGGGCCCAGGGAACAGCTATTGAAGAGGTATTAATATCCTCACCATGTTTTGGTATATTTCCTCTAGAATGTTCTCTACACACACACACACACACACACACGCACGCACGCACGCGTGCACACATTTACTTCTAGAATTCTAGAATTAAGGTCATCTCGTAAATAGTGTTCTATAGCATGGTCTTTTCACTTAATATGTTCTTTATTAGTCATTTTTCAAAGCTGTGGCTTTTAAAAAACATATTTGTGGGGACTGCCCAGTTTTCTGGCCAGGAGTGGCCTCGCCCTTTGAGGACCTAGATTGTCAGGCATTTTTATTTGCCTTAAAAAAATTTTTGTTTTCTTTTTGCTGCTGCAAATAACGTGATGGTTGTCCTTGATGAAAAATCTTTGTCCATACCTCTGATTTTCCTCGGATTATAGTCCCAGGGGTGGAACTGTTGGGTCAGAACAAGGCCGTGTTTTCAAGGCTTTTTGATTGTCATGGTCAAACGGCCCTCCAAGGAAGCCTGGGCAAGCTGTGCTCCCATTGGCCTGTGCGAGAGACGCTCCCTTCCCCATCGGGCGTCTGTTTTGTTATTGTCCTAAAGTACATCGCTGCTTTTCTCTCATTAAAATAGTTCAATAGAAAAAATTTTTTTCTAGAAGAAAATTAAAATCCCTTTGATCACAGCTCCCACCTGGCGGTGGGTTTTAGGCGGGGACTGGAGAGGCCAGAGGGCAGCCAGGAGGGACTGTGGTCAAGCCAGCCCCTGCTGGGCCATAGCCCTGGATCACCTGGCATGGGGGCCGCCACCCACTTCAACCCTCCCTCTGCGCTGGGGCCTGGCCTGGCGGGGGTTCCAGTGCAGCCCCCGGCTTCTGACTCAGTGTCACCGGGGGCCTCCGGGTTGCCTCTGCTGGCAAAGCCTGGTGAAGGCTGGCAAACCTCTGCTGGTTTGCTGAGGCTGTGGAACTGCTTACCAGGGACCAGGTGGTTTCATCGAGAAGTTACCGTCTCACAGCTCTGGAGGCCAGAAGTTCCGAGACGAGGGTGTCGGCAGGGCTGGTGTCTGCCGAGGACGTTAGGGGTTCTGCGCCAGGCTTGTCCTGGGCGTGTGGATGACTGTCATCTGTGTCCTTTTGCGAGTGTCTTTGTCACCACATTTCCCTTCCTACGAGGACACCGGTCATAGTGGATTAGGGCCCAACATACTGAATCGGTGGGGACACAACTGGACCAATAACCGCTGGCTTAGAGGTCACTCAGGTGTCTCCTGTCAGTTGAGAGCCTCAGGAAGACTGATTTGTTGGAGGGTGGAGGAGGTGACAGTGTTGTGCCTTGGTCCCCTGCCTTACCCAACCCCTAAGACTCTCATGTCTTAGAGGGTATTGGAGGGGCAGGGTGGTGCAGAAGTGGCACCCTGGGGTGGGCCAGATGGCTTCAGTCTAATACCAGCCCTGGGAGCTGACGGCTTTGCTGCCTTGTGGCCTCAGTTTCCCTAAGGATATAGAAGAGCAAAAGTAGTGATTCTCAACTAGGGGCCATTTTGCCCCCAGCAGGGATTGGCAATAACATTTTTGGTTGTCAGAGATTGAGGGGAGCGCTGCTGACATCTAGTGGGCAAGGCAGGAACACCTCTGACATCCCGCGTACTGTGGAGGACAGCCCCACGCCAGCCTGGGCTGACCACAGTGTGGACGCCGCCTAGGCAGAGGAGCCCTCAACGGAACAATTACTGATGTTGATCTTCTGTGACTTTGTTCACTGACGAGAGACTATGCTTTTTTTCTCAAGCACACATGGAATATTCTCCCAAATTATATTTTAGATCACAAAGAAAATGTCAATTCAAAAATTAAAACTTATTTTAATTTGGTAGAGACCAAAACAAGGTCTCCTTTACTGTGGTTGGAACAAGCTTTCTGGAGGGCAGCTGGAATGTCTGTCAGAGAGAACAGTACACACCTTGGTCACATTAATCACGCTGGTTGGAGTGTTCCTAACACACGTGTCCCAGCCGTGTGCTTGCCAGGCTATTACCAAAGACATCAGAAACAACCCAGATGCCACCAATGGGGGGCTATTTAGATTAATTATGCAATGCAAGAGAATTCTAGGCTTCTTGTTAGGTTTATATATACGAATATAAAATGATTGATACCGTAGTGTTTTTGACCTTTAGAAATGATGATTTTTATGAGGTTCGAGCTAATAATGAGGTAGATCTGTTTGTTGTGTGCTAATATGAAAAGATGTTAAGCAGAAAAGAACGAAGGGCAATATGATATATGCTGATACCATTTTTACACAGGATGTCCAGGTATGTTGTGTTTGACGGTGCATAAACGTTTCTGGAAACATCTACCAGAAACTGCACGACAGTGGCCTCCCCAGGGAGGGACCTGTGTGTTGGGGAGCATGAGGGCTCTTGTTTCTTCACACCTGTCTGCTTCGTTTGTGGTTTTTATCCTGGGCTCTTTGTTTTTCGGATCACGAGAGCCGCGCATATTCACCACGGAAATTCTAAGTACAGACAAGCAGAAAGAGCCTGTCCTAGGAAGAACCTGTGGCCTTCGGTGACTTGCCGGTCTGCACCAGCAAGCTTTGGGAACGGGACCATGCTGCGGGTTCTGTGTTCTCACCTGCTTTTTTCTCGTCACACTGTCTCCTGTGTCTCGGAAAGGCCTCAGCCCAGTCAGCACTTGGAGGGCCTGTGTTTTCTCTGGGCCTCTGTACCCTCCTTGCCCCAGGAGCACTGGTGGGGGACACACAGCCCCGCCCTCGGTGCAGGCCCATCACCTGCCTCTCGACCACAGGTGTGGAGCGGGGCCTGGCCGTGCGGCCCTCGCTGGAGAGCCTGCTGGTGGCTGGCAGCCACATGCTGAAGGAGGTGCTGGATGGCCCCTTCGTGGACCCGCTCAAGAACCTGCGGCTTCCGCGGGAGCTGAACCCCAACAAGAAGTACAGCTGGATGCAGAAGAAGGAGGAGCGGGTGAGCTGGTCTGGGGTTCTCTTCCTGCCGGTGGCCTTTGTTGGGGAGGTGGGGGCAGAGTCCCCCCTACTGACATGCCATGTGTTGGCGTGTGGCTGGTTTTGGCATTAGGCCAGAGTTGTATCCCGCCCCGCCCACTGGCTATGTGGTCCTGGGCAAGTCGTTTGCCTTCTTGGGGCTTCAGTTTGTCCATGTGATAACTGTCAGGCGCACCCCACGGCGGCAACGCGGTCTGGGGGCTGACCTGGCTCTGCCCTTGGCTGCCTAGGGGCCCCAGCAAGCAGCTCCCCTCCACGAGCCCCCAGTTTTAAATGACAACACAAACGCCCTCGCTGGGTGACTGTTACACGTGAGCGTGTGCTGCAGACACACATCTAACTCAGTGTTGACACAGCCTTGAGAGCTGGTAGTACGCTCCCTAGCACACAGTTGAGGCTGAGGCCACAGCTAGGAGGTGGTAGTGATGGGACAGGAGCTGGGGCCTTTGTGACCCCAGAGCCCTGGCTGTTGCTGTGCATTCTCACCATCCCCACCTGGGAGAGGGCCCCGCCAGGCGGTGGGAGTCAGTGGGCAGCAGCATCCACATCTCCCTCCTCCTCTCCCTCACTCCCTCCAGATGTACGCGATGAAGTCCTCCTTGGAGGACATGGACGCCCTGGAGCTGGACTTCCGGATGCGGCTGGCAGAGGTGCAGCGGCAGTACAAAGAGAAGCAGCGGGAGCTGGTGAAACTGCAGAGGCGCCGAGACTCCGAGTGAGTTTGCCCCCAGCCCGCCCTGTGGGGCCCCTGCCCCGCCGGGCCGTCAGGCAGTGGCAGGTGCTGGCGCTCAGTAGGTTGGCTGTGGCAGGCCATCAGAGGTGTGCGTGGACCCGCGTGATGTGTGTGCATTGTGTACCTTTCTCCGCGCCCCGTCTACCCCCAGGTTCACAGCCTAGCGTGTGATTCTTTTTAAGGGACAGGCGCGAGGAACCCCATAGAAGCTTGGCACGCAGAGGCCCTGGCAGGCCGCGGAAACGGACCCACGCCCCGAGCGCCCTGTCGCCCCCCAGCAAGAGAGGGAAGAGCCGCAACAGTAGCGGAAAGTAAGGCTGGCCCCTCGGTGGGTCGGGGACTGGCACAGAGCTCGGAGGGGAGGAGCACGGGCCCCACGCGGTGCCTGTGTCTGAGTGCTGTGGGACCTCGAGTCCCACAGGCTCTGACCCACCAAGAACGGTAGCCCTCGGGAGCACGGTGCGCTGCGCGCTGCTGGGGCCAGGAGGGTTTCAAGGCCAGCAAGCACTGAGCTGGGAGGATGGCCCCAGCAAGAGTGTCCATTGTCCTAACCCAAGTGCTTCGCCCATCTTCCTGCCACGCCTGCTTCCTCCACGGCTAGGGACTAATTCCTGCTGTTCTCCACCACCTCCTCCCTGTGGAAGGACCCACCGAGCTGCCAGCCCTGCTGGGACGGGCTCTGACTTGGGCTGTTGCTTGGTTCCCACCGTGCTGGACATGTCCCCATCCTCCTGCCTTGACCTGCTGGCTCATCCTGCCTGACGCCAGGGTTGCTCCCTGTGACTGGGCTGGCTCCGTCGTGCACTCTGGGGACAAGCTCCTTGGGTGGCAGCGGCAGCAGCAGCTTTGTGTGGCACCTCTGGAGGTTTTCTTGACGCTGGCTGGAATGAGAGCTTTTCCTCCAGGGCCGGGCGTGCACAGGAGAGATGCTTCCGTCTTCCCTGGGTGTCTGTAGCACGAGCTGAAGGAGGCCCATCGAGGAAGGGTTGGCGTGTTCCTCAGCCTGGGACATGAGGGCGGGGAGGGCGCTAGGCAGCCCAAGATTTGGCCTGAGGAAGCAAAAGGAGCCTCGGGGGGCCTGCCAAGGGCACAGGAGAGGCAGTGGGACGGCCACAGGTCTTCTCAGGAGAAACAGCTCCAGGGGCCCCTACATCTTGCATTTAACCTCCTTGGATGTTCTTGACCGAAGAAAGGATGGAGAGAGGAAGAAAACCCGTCACCAGCCACAGGAGGGAGGGAAGAGGCTGCTGGAGAAGACAGCAAGAGGCTGGGCCACCAAGGCCCAGGCCTAGTGGTCAGGGTGCGGGCTCTACGGTGGTTGGACTTCCTGCTTTCGAGTCCCAGCTCCACCCATTATTGTGACCTTAGGCCCCACGTTAGCTTTTCCGAGCCTGTTTCCTCAACTGTAAAATAGCACGTAGAACAAAGCACTGTTTGTGGCTAAACGTGAAGCACTAAATGCAGTGCAAGACACACAGTCAGCCCCAAGTAAAGGTTGGCTGCTTGCTTATGGCGAAGCTTCAGCTTAAAGCAGGCGAGTGGGGCCTTTGAACCAGGCCCGTCCCCACTGCCTCTGCTCATGAGGATTCGGGAGGCCAGTAAGTGGCTCCTTCTTCGCATAACTCCTGATCTTAACACCCTTCCCGTCTTGGCAGGTTTCCTTGACGTTTCTGATCCTTGTTCTTGGCATGTTTTGGTAAAGAGGTATCTGGCCCGGTAGAGGTGTGTGTGTGAGATCAGGTGTGAAAGTGCATGGGAGAGGCCAGTGTAGGATGCTGACTTGGAGGAGTCTTTTTGTTTTCTTTCACATTAAATTCTCGTTCTGCCTCATTCACAAATATCCCAGAATTCCAGCACCGTAGTCTCACAAGACCCGTCTCCCCAGACTCGTCACTCTGGCATCACTGTCTGTGCTTCAGCATCCAGAGCCCAACCCTTCAGGGCCACGAGGGTGGACCCCCAGCCCTCCACTGTTGTCTGGTCAGGGTGCTGACCAACGGTGCCTCTGGGTTTCAGGCTGAGCAGCAAGTCCCTGCTGACATCAGATGACTACGAGCTGGGAGCAGGGATAAGGAAGAGACACAAGGGGCCCGAGGAGGAGCACGAGGCTCTCATTGGAATGGGGAAAGCCAGGGGGAGGAACCAGACGTGGGATGAGCACGAAGCCTCGTCCGACTTCCTCAGTCAGGTCAGTTACCTGATCTTCCAGGTGTGCTGTGACCCTGGGGACTGGAGGGTATGTTGGAGTTCACACTCCTTTGCAGGCCCTGGTCCCTGCACAGAAACCTTACAAATGGCTGCCTTAGTGCCAGAACAACTCTTCTCCAACCTTCCTTATGGGACCATTGGGGGTGAGGGGAGATTAAGGTCCAGAGGAGGGTAGTGATTTACCAAAGTAACACAGCCACACAGCCTCAGAGGCAGAGCCAGGACTAAAAGACCTATCCCTTTGCATGCCCCATGGCCCTGTGCTGAAGCCAAGCAGGGAGACTGCAAGGTCTTAACCAAATAATGTAATTACTCTGTTGTTTAACAGTGTAATTGTTTAATGAGAAGCTTCACCGTTCTGTAGTTCTAAGAAACAAGGGCTTGATGCCACTGTAATTTCCTCTGTGAACTCTCCAGGGGTAATGGAGTGAGAGCCAACTCCTTGATTTTTCTTATTTCTGCAGAGCATTGAAATCTTCCACTTAAGGCCCTTGTCTGTAAATACTAATGTATCTTGTCATCCCTCCCCATAAAGCCCTGAGCAAGGGGATGGTTTGTTAGATTTGGCCATGAGAGGGGAATACTCACACAGGGAGACTAGGTCCAGGAAGAAAAGGATAGCCAGTTTGTACATCAGGATGTTTACTCTCAAACTGGGGTGAGGGATGCTTTTGTTGTTATTTAAATGACACTATCCCAACGTTTTCCCTCCATATGAAATGCTACCTGATTAAAGAAAAGAGATACAATGTACAAATGTGGGGCATTAATGGCTTTGAAACTGCATGTTTCATTTCAACAGATGACTATAGTTGATGATAGATGTGCAAGCAAGAATTTAATCTGTGAAATCTCTAATCATTCTTTCTGCTTCAGGTATCCAAGGAACACTCAAGGCATTTTCTTGGCAGCTTTGGCCCATTAGTAGGATGGGCTGGTTTAGTCTGTGCAGCAGTTGTTGTCAGCTGCTGTAGGTGGTTGAGATAAGCAGATCAGCCATGCTTCGATCTGGGTTTTCAATCTTGACTCCCTCCCTCCTCCCACAATCCAGCTGCCTTCTCCAGGCCATTGGCAGCTCTGCTTGCTCAAAGTGCTTCCTAGGAGGCACCTGATTGTGCCATGGAAAGCCAGAGTGTAACTGCCCAGTGCCAGTGATTACTGTAACCACAGCAACAGCTATCTAATAAGTGGTTACCTTGTGCTAGGCATTGTGATTAGTGCTTTATGTACCTTATTGAACCTTACGCTCATCTTCAGAACGACCCGGTGATGCCCAGACATAAGTATTCCATTTTACAGCGTATAAGCATTGAGGCTGAGAGGAGGTAAGCAACTTGCTAGAAGTCACGGAGGCAGGGTTAAGGACGAGCCCAGGCTCATCAGAACACGTGCACTGAAACCCACTATCCTATTTTGCCAGATGTCTTAACCTGTGACCCAACTTCCCTCTCCAGCTAAAGATTAAGAAGAAGAAGATGGCTAGCGACCAGGAGCAGTTGGCAAGCAAGCTAGACAAGGCCCTCTCCCTCACAAAGCAGGACAAGTTGAAATCGCCCTTCAAGTTTTCGGACAGTTCTGGGGGGAAATCGAAAACTAATGGGGGCTGCGGCAGGTACTTGACTCCTTATGACAGCCTGCTGGGCAAGGACAGGAAGGCGCTGGCCAAAGGCCTCGGCCTCTCTCTGAAATCCTCCAGAGAAGGTAAACACAAAAGGGCCGCCAAAGCCAGGAAGATGGAGGTGGGGTTCAAGGCCAGAGGCCAGCCCAAGTCAGCCCATTCTCCGTTCACCTCGGAAGTGAGCAGCTACTCCTACAGTAAGTAGCGGACGCCGCGCCCCGCCTCTCGCCCACAGCTTCTCTCCTTTTCTCCCCTTTTCGCTCTTTTACCCTCCCCTTCCTCCTTTTCCGGGGAGTGCCCTAAGGCATCTTTTGGCTTTGTGAAGCCTCCCGGAAATGAAGCCGCCTGAAGCGGAAGTGCCTGTGATTGGCAGGTGCGGTGTTGGGCAGGCACCTGTGATTGGTGGGCGTCTGTGATGGGGGAGGATGTTCCTGCTCTCGTGCCCGCCCCTCCTTGCCCGCCGGAAGCTGTCTGCGTGGAGGTCTTGCGCGCCATAGAGTTTGCGGCTCCTCGGCCTAGAGGGGAGGGAGGTGTAACTGCTTTTGAGAGTCCTAGAGCTGACGGGCCGGGCCTGCCCGCAGGAAGCTCGCTGTTCTCTGCTGGCATCGCGAAGCGAGTGCGGTTTACGGAGCGCGCCCAGAGCCGCGGACTTCACAGGCCTTATTTCACTGTCTGTGGCGGCCCTGCGAACCCGCGTTTCCTTGCTGAGGTCAGAGAGATTGTGCGCTTGGATGGGGAGAGTCGAATCGGGGTTAAACCCGGTTCTCCCCTCCCCGCCTGCTCTCTAGAACTTTCTGACATGATGGGCGTGTTCCACATCTGCCCTGTCCAGTGTGGTGGCCATTGGCAGAATGTGGCTATTGAGCCCTTGAAATGGAGCAGCCAGTGGGACTGGGGGACGGAGTTATATGTCACTGAACTGGAGTCCGCCGTGTCGGCTGCCCTCATGATTTTCCTGGTCAAGGCACCTCTCCGTGGCCTCTGTCTAGCCCGCTGCCTGGTGAGCAGTAGGTGCTCGCTCAGTTTTTCTGGACCGAGTGCCTCATGCTCAGGGCGGACTGGTACTAATGATGTGGCTGCAGCAGGGAGGCCTGGAGGGGCTTCTTGGGTCCTGGCCCGTGTTGGTACAAGCGGTGTGTGTTCTAGGAGTCCTCTGGCCTTGCCCCGGGTGGAGTGCTTTTGCCTTTGCAGCTCCCTGGTTCTGTGTGCCCAGGGGTTTTGATTGGCTCTGGCCAGTTCATGGGAGGGAAGGCGGAGTTTGGATGTCAAGTGGATAAAATGGACACGTTTAATGTTACGGTAAAGTTTGATTTTTAAGGAAAGAAGATAGAAAGTGTTTATGGACTTGGAGTTAAAAATATCACCACTTACCTTATGGGGCTGTTGGGAACCTTAAGTGAGCTCATATGGGCAAAGAGCTGATGGTGGCGCCTGGCCCAGGATTAAGGTACGTTTTTTTGGGTGTGCAGTTTTTTTGTTTGCCTCTGGCTACTGGGTCACCAGGACTGATGCTCTGATGGTCTCGAGGCAAGCAGCTATGCCTTGTGTGCTGAGGACGTGTGAGATTGCCATAGCTTCTGTGCCCCTCCGATTGGGATGGGAGTGATCAGAACAGCACTGACCAGGTCCCTGGCCGGCATGTGGGCACAAGTGGAGAGAAAAGAAACAGTATCACTGGAAGGGGAGGGCTTTCCTTTGTTCTTTCCATCTCTGCTCATTTTGGAATAGTGAAGAGGCAAAGAGGATCGCCGCTCTTTTGATCTGCCAAGGATGAGGAGTCTGTGAGTGTGGCATGGTTGCTGGAAGAATCCCCCACTCCCCTACTTGCAGGTGGGCGTGGATGTAGTGGAGCTAGAGGTCAGGGATTAGCTTAGCCCCTGAGGTCTTTGGGGTGCTCTGAGCTAGTGAGTCCACTGTGGCAGGGGTATGTGTGCTCTTGCATGTGTGAAGGAATGTTGAAATAGCCAGTCTGACTCTGTTATGCCTTTGTCTAAAAACTCCACCATCTAGGGAAGAGAAGTAGGCTAATGTTGCAATAAGAAAGTCAGTGGGGCCGGGCGTGGTGGCTCACGCCTGTAATCCTAGCACTCTGGGAGGCCGAGGCGGGTGGATTGCTCAAGGTCAGGAGTTCAAAACCAGCCAGAGCAAGAGCGAGACCCGGTCTCTACTAAAAATAGAAAGAAATTAATTGGCCAACTAAAAATATATAGAAAAAATTAGCTAGGCATGGTGGTGCATGCCTGTAGTCCCAGCTGCTCGGGAGGCTGAGGCAGGAGGATGGCTTGAGCCCAGGAGTGTGAGATTGCTGTGAGCTAGGCTGATGCCACGGCACTCTAGCCGGGGCAACAGAGTGAGACTCTGTCTCAAAAAAAAAGAGACTGGCTGTGATATGCACCTGGCTCTGTAGAGAGAGCACTTTTATTTATTTTTGATAATTTGCTTTTCCGCAATTCTAGGTCATGAGAGTGCAGGGTCACAAAGAGGCGGGGCTGTCTTCCAGCAGAGAGATGCTGTGCTGGATGGGGTTGAAGTGAGATGGACACCCTCTTGCTTTTTCACTTCAGGTTGTAGGGTTGATGGCACACCTCATGGGTTCTTGTGGGAAGCCAAGTTTGTTGTCACCTACTGGCATCTCCAGACTGGGATGTGGCTTTGGGAGGGACGGGTTGGCATACACAAGAGGGATAACTGGCTAGCGGGCCAGCATGGGGCTGGAAACTTGGTGGGATTTGACCTTGTTCTGTCCTGGAGTTGCCAGACCATCGAAGTTGTGCTCTTTGTTGGAGTGGAAAGTGCAGATGTTAGTGGAAGCAGCCAGAGGATCCCCCCAACGCACACTCCCTCCCCCCCACCATGTGTGTAGCATCTTTTGGACTTGGAGGTGCAGGCGTTGCCAAAGCTGTAGGTAGCTGTGTTGGTTAATGTGCCTCCTGTTTGGAGTGGATTTGAGCAGATCAAGGGATTAAGTCTGTGGCTGTGGAGCTTGCCCTTCCCATCTTGCTCAATAGCCCAGTACGAAGAACAAGTTGAAATGGTGTAAGTTTGGGGTGGCTTTAGAAGGAGCCAGAGCTGTGCTCACTTGACAGGCTCCCCTCCTCAAAGCTGGTCGGTCCTGTCGCAGGAGGGTTTGGAATGCCTTGTCTTCAATTGCCTAGTTAGATGGAGGCTTGTGGGGAGCCAGCAGTGGTGTGCAGGTGACTGACTCTGACCTGCGGAGGGCAGGGCAGTCCCTGCTGTTAACATCATTGGTCAGTCTGTGTGGTGTAAATGACCTCACCACTGCCGTTTTGAGCTGAGTGGGGAGTTGGAAGGAGATGTGCACGATTGGCTCTCGTGGGCCCTCCCCTCAGGTCAGGTCCCTCCCCAGTAGTCACCCCTGGGCCGTGTGCAGTCCCAGGGACACGGGAACTGCCGTGGCAGTGACCACCATGACCAGGAGAGAGTCATTCCTGAGAAGGGGCTTCCTCCCTCCCCTGGTTCCGAGAAAGGTTGAGTGACTGGTGGTGGCACTCGGAAGGCGAGCTGTGAGGCACTCAAGGCCTGCAGGTGTGAGACCAGAGGCACAGCCTGGGAGGGGAGCTCTGGACCTCTCTGCTCTGGCATTTTCCAGTGTGTTCTCAGAACCACTAAAGACAATAGAATGAAGTCACCAGCTCCTCCCTCCTCCCCGGTGCTCTGTCACTTATCTGTATTAAAAACTACTCTGACTGCAGATACGGACTCAGAGGAAGATGAAGAGTTCCTGAAGGACGAGTGGTCTGCCCAAGGCCCCTCCGGCTCCAAGCTGACGTCCTCCATCTTGTGTGGTGTGGTTGCGAAGAGCAGCAAGGCGGCCGGCGGCCCCAAGCTGACCAAGAGGGGCCTGGTGGCCCCCCGGACTCTGAAACCCAAGCCGGCCGCCAGCAGGAAGCAGCCCTTTTGTTTGCTGCTCCGAGAGGCTGAGGCCCGTTCCTCCTTCAGCGACTCTTCGGAGGACTCGTTTGACCAAGGTTACTAGCTCCAAACACAAAATACCCTCCGTGTTTTCTAGCGAGCGTGCGTGAGAGTGAGAGCGAGTGCGAGGGGAGAGCGAGCGCACGGGAGAGATGGCCGTGCGGGGGCCGTCCACCTCGATGGCCGCAGGAAGGGCAGCCATCTGGGTTCTTGGCAGCGTAGCCTGCTGTATCAGCCCAATTATTTTTATTTTTGTTTTTGTTTTTCTTTGTACTGTATCATTGTGATAACACCCTTGGCTAGCTCTTTTTGAGCTTTTATACGGACTGGTTTTTAGTCTTCACCTTCCTCCACTCTCCTTCCTCTCTGCCCCCCCCCCCCCCCGCCCCGAGCGCCTGCCCACCCTCCGCCCACCTAGACCCTGGGCTTGGGTTGGGTTCTCTTTTGGCATGGGCCCTGCGGAGGCTTCCTGAGGGACGTTTTGTAAATGGAATTCTGTCGTGTGGGCGTGTGACTTGATGTTTGTACCTCGATTTTGGTAATACCAAGCTTTATTAAACATATCGAGTTCATTTTTAACTAAACCCGTGTGCCTTGTCTCTCTTGCTGTGTCCTTACTAGACATTAGGTTGACGCTCCCTCCATTTTGTTCCTCCTCCCCACCCCTTCCCTACCACCCAGAAGGAGTAGAGACGGGTAACGCAGCCTGCCGCTTGCCGCTATTATCCAAATATCCCTGGTAGCTGTGGGCATTCATTCCATTTTCAGGTTTAAAGTCAACTGCTTTCACCTCCAGCACCATCTTTTTTTTTTTAGTTGCTTGTTTGTCTTTTATTTTCTTAAAGCTCTGTTTTTATTCACCAGTGCTTAAAAAATAATTGTTTATAAACACTTGTCTTCTAACACGTATTTCTGTTTTGAAGGGCACGTAGGCAGAGCAAGGTTGAGACCTCTTGACATCCCTGGTTTTATTAAATTTCAAAGTGTTGGCTTCGTTGCCAAGTTGAGGGACAAGGCACAGTGCTTCGGAGAGAGCGCTGGCCTGGTCCTAGGCCTGGTCTGGCCTCAGCTTGGCCAGGGGCCCTCAGCCACCTCACATAAAAAGAGAGTCAGACCCCAGGACCTCTGAGAATACTGAATCAAAAACATTCCGGCTCTGACTGCTCCAATGGCGGAGTTGTACTTCTAGAGTTAGAACTTCGGGCCCTTCAATCAGAAATGCGCCAAGAAGGGGAAGCAAGTGAATCCTTGAGAGCATTTCCCAGCCCTGGTTTTAGGATTTGCTTCAGGTGGACTCCCTCTAGGGCCAGGCCTTGGGGATCCCAAGGGCCCTGGGTAGCAATACCCGGATGTCAGCTGCTCCCTGAGGAAGGCCCAGGGGTGTCACGGTGCACCTGGACATGACCTGGCTTGGGCCCTGGGGACCAGAATGCCACTCCCTTTTCCCATCCTTGCTCTCGAATTCCTGGTCTGCCATCTCCCCTCCCAGACTTCCCCTCCAAATTGTAAGAGATGGATTTTGGGTGACCAGGAGATGGCACAGCAGGGAGCCCACTGCCCTTTGGGCTCACGTCCTCCCTGGCTGCTGCCCATCTGAGCAAACGCAACCTGGGCCGAGAAGAGAGGCCACTAACCCACCAGCCAGCCTTGTTTCCCGAGGCCTCCCTGCCCTGGCCTCCTGTGAATGAGCTGGTTGGTTTACCTTCCCCTCTCCCTCCCTGACTCCTCCCTCCCCAGGGCCTGTGGCTGCATGCCTGTGCCCACTCCCCCACGCAACCACAAAGCCAGGGTCCCACTTGCAAGTTTTTGGGTTCTTGCCCCATCTCAGTCCCCACAGAGAAGCAGGCAGCACCCCTGGACCTCTCAGGAAGGGGAGCCACCTGCCCAGAGCGTGCTCAGGCTGGATGCCGCCAGCAGCCAGAGCCTGGATAGCGGAGGGGGTAGGGGAGGGCACTCAGGCCCCTCGGCTTGTCCCCTCCCACAAGCAGACCACTGATCAGGTCTCGAAAGGGATATTTGGGTAATAGGGCCTTACTGACCCCTGGTACTAAAACACGTAATTGGCTTGGCTTTTCTAGTGTGTCTGCTTTCTCCTCCCAGCAGCCTGACCATACCTTCACCCTTGACCCCTACCCATGATGCTTTGAATGTCTGTTTCGGTCTCTTGCATTTGCTCTCACGCTGCACTCTGGACGCAAAGCGAAGGCTGGGAGTAGGGCAGACGGCGCAGCGGGTCACTGAGCTTGGGTCCGAGCCTGGCTCGTTGCTCCGTAGGTAGGCAAAACCCTTTTCTTTCTGTCCTCTGTACACCTCCCCTCCTCGGGGTTTGCCCCCACCGGGTCTGGCAGCAGCAGATCGCTTTGGAAAACCAAACCAAGTCGTAACAGCCAACCCCATATAACAGCCAAGATTTTTTTTAATAAAACGAAGTTTTTCTTCATTTCTTTGGGGTTCTTTGTTGGGACTTTTTCTCCCCAGCCCTTGGCAAGTTCTGTTGCCTCAGGTGTGGACAACTCCAGAAAGGCTTTCTGAGTTCTCAGACCCTCTCCACATCCCTGCCCCCATGGACCCTGGCCCGAGCACACCAGCCCCCGCGGGAACAGCTGGTGTGGCCTTGTCAGGCACACAGGGAGGCGGAGGGTCTTCCCTTCCAACGTGCTGGGGTCGGCCTGTGGCTGGCTTTCTGGGCTCTGATGCGGACATTGTAGGCATCCAGAACCCAGCTGGCCCTGCCCTCCCCTGCCAGGCTCTTCTGGGTGAGAGTCCTTCTGGAGTTCTGGAGTCTCCACACCTGAGCAGCCAGGGCAGGGTGTCTTTAGAAGGGAAAATTCCTGGCCATACATCCAACCTGCATCCCCACCCCAGCCAGCCCCCCGCCCGCCATCCTGCTCAGATTGGCCAACCCCAGGGAGGCCCGATGTGGGAGACCCAGGCGCTGTCGAAAGTCTGCCTACACTTAGCCTGCTTTGCCGCTGTGGCCCACTGGGGCGGAGACAGAACCATGTGATGTCCGCAATGTGAATGACCGCAAGTGTGCACTGCCTGCTGCCCCTGCCACCCCGCTGGCCTCTCCAGCCTGCTCCATCCATCGCTCTGGGGGCCAGTCTCCCGGCTTCTCACCCTCTTAACCTCCTCTCTCTCTCTCTGGCTCCTCCCTCCCCCCAGCCCTGTGCAGACTCCTCAAGCCATCTCTGTCACTGCCTCCTGCTCCGAGGGCTCCCTCTGATAAATGGGTAGATAGACCCTCTGCCTGCACTGGCATCCCTGGGGCTGCCACTTTGGCCACGAGTTGCACTTAAGCAAGTGGGCAGCTTGGGCTTCAGCAGGAGAACGTGGAGTTGGCCTTCCGTCTTCCCTGTCCACCTCCCAGAGCCCAGGCTGTCCCTGCCCTGGAGAGAGCATGGCACCCTTGCTGCTCCCTGCTGGATAGGGCGGCCATCCAGCCTGGCCTAGGCCATGCCCTTGGCCCCGGGATCTCAGGGTGGTTAGCTCTCCGATGCCACTCGCCTACCCGTCCCTGTCAGAGGTCAGCCAGCAAGTAGGTGCCTCAGACTCTCAGTCTCTTCCTTGGCGGGAGTTTGGTTCATGGACAGGGAACATCACTGTCCCCTGCTCGCTGCCCATCCTGCCTTTGTCCCTAGAGCCGAGCTGGGTCAGGGGTGCGGGCCCTCAGGTCACAGGGCCAGTCGCTGGGGAGAAGCTTGTCTTTATTCACCAATCAGAGAGACAGGCCGGGGCCTTTAGCTGGCCAGCCCACTCTGGGTTCGAGTCCTGCCCCTGCCGCCTGAGTGCCTAGCCCCATAGAGCCTCACTCGCTCTGGGGCAAAGTGGCCTGACCCCACCTGCCCCTTCTGGGCTCTCTGTGAGTCAAGAGGAGCGGCCAGCTGCAGGTTCCTTTCTGCAGGTCACAGGGTGTGATCCTGTTTCTGTTTGTTCCTCTCCAAGCCTGCAGATAGCTTTTTCCTACATACTTGTGATTTTCTCTGGACCCTCCTTTTAGCTGGGCCGGTGGGCTGGGAGGGTTGCCCCTGCTGCAGATGAGAAACTGGGCTCAGAGAGGGCTGGGGACTTGCCCCAGGCTCCCTAGCATGGGGGTGCTGCTGGGAGTCAACTTTGGGCTCCAGAGCCCTGCTCAGGGCTTGAACCGTAGGAGTCCTCCAGCCCCCAGGAAGAGACCAAACTCCACCTTCTCCTGCCGCCAGCCTCCAGGCCTCAGGCTGGTGAAACTGCCACTGGCGCCTGTGCCCAAAGCCCAGCCCGAGCCCCAAGGGCCCTGCCACCCCCCTCCGCCTCTTCCCTCCTCCTCCTCTCCTGCCTCCTCCTCGGCCTCCATGTCGTGTGTCGGGGCGTGTGTGTGTGAGACCGTGGAGAGAGCTGTCTCCAGTCCGTGTCTGTGTGTCTGGCCCCTGCCCACAGCACAGGTGCATGTTGGTGCCCCCGTTACAGATGCCCACCTTGGTACCCAGAGCCAGGATGCCCATATCTTGGGCTCCGTTGATGGGAGTGTTGGGCCATTGGGGGCACTTGTGGGCTGGTTCTGGATCCACCCCCAGCGGCCCCGTGGTGAGGACGGAGGGGCTAGGCTGGAGCCCGGTGGCAGCTCCGGGCTGGGGGCAGTGGGGGCGGCACGCACCGAGGCCAGGGCTCTGACTCGCCCCTGTTTTCTGCACGCCAGATGAGAGCTCCGAGGAGGACGAGGAGGAGGAGGAGCTCGAGGAGGAGGAGGATGAGGCTGGCGGTGGCTCCAGGCTGGGCGCCCGGGAGCGGGCCCTGTCGCCGGGCCTGGAGGAGAGCGGGCTGGGCCTCCTGGCCCGCTTCGCAGCCAGCGCGCTCCCCAGCCCTGCAGTGGGGCCGTCCCTGTCGGTGGTGCAGCTGGAGGCCAAGCAGAAGGCCCGGAAGAAAGAGGAGCGGCAGAGCCTGCTGGGTGAGTGCGGAGAGGAGGGTGCCAGCACCCCAACCCACAGGCGGGGAAACTGAGGCTTAGAGATGGATAGGCACGGAGCTGGGGTACAGCAAGGCCTGTCCTGAGCAGAAGGTGCTGGTGACACAGGCCCCCACTTGCTGCTTCCAAGGAGGGGTCTGTGTGGCCATGCAAACAGCAGCTGCCTTCACTGTCATCCCAAGTGTGGGAGCACTTGGGCTGTATGAGCCCAAGGGAGGCCCCTGACCCACACAGGGGGGCTCGGGGGCCACTCTAGGTGGGCAACACCTGGCT
Source organism: Cheirogaleus major (assembly GCA_963574435.1). Classification (NCBI taxonomy): domain Eukaryota; kingdom Metazoa; phylum Chordata; class Mammalia; order Primates; family Cheirogaleidae; genus Cheirogaleus; species Cheirogaleus major. The sequence continues at coordinate 8,754 of CAUYPO010119617.1, read as the reverse complement.
GGACTGTGAGAGAAACAGGCGCAGGGAGAAGGAACAGCCTGAGCGGAGGTGAAGAGAAAGCTTGTCCCATTGGGGGCATCAGAGGGGATACAGTCAGTGAGACAGGGCGGGGCAGCCTTGTGCAGCCTGGGCCTGGGGGAGTCCAGGGTGGAGTCGGCAGGCGCTGTGCTCCCTTGTAGTTGATCCTCAGGACAGCTCTTTTACACCAGGCGTGCCCTCCTCACTGCCCAGACGGGAAACTGAGGCAGCAGGCACTAACCTTGGGGCAGTAGGTGGTGCTTACTCCAGCACTGCCCCCTTCCCGTCCCTGCATCTCTGATCACATCCTTGCATCAGGGCCTTGGCTTCTTAAGACTCTTTCCTGGGCCTACCCCATCCTCACCAGGCCAAGTGTCCTTACATGGATGTAGACCGTCTGCTGTTGGGGTTGGTGTTTGAGGTGGAGATGGTCAGGCACATTCTGTGAGTTGACTGTTCACTTTCTTGATAGTGTTGTTTGAAACAAATTTTATATTTTAATGAAGTCTAATTTATGTTTCTTCTCTTGTCACATGTGCTTCTGGTGTCATTTTTAAGAAAGTATGGCCTAATCCAAGGTCACAAAGATTTACTCCTGTTTTCTTCTAAGAGTTTTATAGTTTTGGCTCTTTTATGTAGGTCTACGATCCATTTTTAGTTACTTTTTGAGTATAGTGTGACCCAGGAGTCTTTTGCCTGTGGATAGCAAGTTGTCCCAGTATCATGTGTTGAAAAGTCTATTCTTTATTCATTGAATAGTCTCAGCGCCCTTGTTGAAAATCAGTTGGACATAAATGCAAGGGGTTACTTCTGGACTCTCAATTCTATTCTATTGATCTCTATGTTTGTTTTTAACTCAGTATCACACTGTCTTGATTATTGTAGCCTTGTGTAGACTTTGAAATTAGGAAGTGTGATTTCTCCATCTTTATTTTATTTTATTTTATTTTTTGAGACAGAGTCTCTCTCTGTTGGCCAGGCTGAAGTACAGTAGCATCATCATAGCTTACTGCAACCTTAAACCCCTGGGCTCAAGCAGTCCTCCTGCCTTGGCCTCCCAAAATGCTAGGATTACAGGGTGAGCTACCATGCCCAAGCAGGCCTCCATCTTTGTTCTTCATTTTACAAGTTGTCTTAGAGCTTCTGAGTCCTTTGTATTTCCATATGAGTTTTAGGAGCAGCTTGTCAATTTCTGCCAAAAAAGAAAAAAAAAAAAGCCAGATGGCATTCTGGTAGTGATTGTGTTGAACTGGTACATCAGTTTGGGGAGTATTGACATCTTAACAATACAAACTTTTTGATCCACGAACACGGGGTGTCTTTCCATTTATTTGGGTTGCCTTTAATTTCTTTCAATAATATTTTGTAGTTTTCAGTATATAAGTCCTGCATTTCTTTTATTAAATTTATTCATATTTATTTATTTTGATGCTTTTGTAAGTGGCATTATTTTTGTTTTATTTTTGGAGTGTTCATTGCTAGTATATAGAAATACAGTTGATTTTTGTATATTGATGTTGTGTCCTGCAACCTTGCTAAACTCATTTATTGGTTCTAATAGTTTTTAATAGATTCCTTAAGATTTTCTATATATGAGATCATGTCATCTGCAAATAGAAATAGTTTATAATATGTATGTCTAAAAATCCTTTATAATGTGTATGTCTTATTTCTTTTTCTTGCTTAATTAACCAGGCTAGAACCTACAGTAGAAAACTGAATGGAAGTAGTGAGAACAAATATCTGGCTTGCTTCTGATTTTAGGGAGAAAACATTCAGCCTTTTACCATTAAGTATCATGTTAGCTGTGGGTTTTTCATCCTTTGGCAGGTTGAGGAAGTTCTCTTCTGTTTCCAGTTTGTTGAGTAATAGAAATGTTACACTGATTAACTTTTTGGTATGTTGAACCAACCTTATATTCCTGGGATGAATCTCACTTGGTCATGGTATATAATATTTTTTTATTTGTTGCTGGATTTTGTTCACATATGTTTATGTCTTCCTGATAAATTGACTTTTTAAAATCATTTTAGAATATCCTTGTCTCTAGTAACAATTTTTGATTTAAAAAGTCTTTTGTTTGATATTAGTATATAGCCACTCCAGCGCTCTTTTGTTTACTGTTTGCATGGTACATATTTTTCATCTTTTGACTTGCAATTTATTTGCGTCTTATCATTTTTTTTTTTTTTGGTCTAATTTTTGTTCCTCTGTTTCTCCTTTGCTGTCTTTTTTTAGGTTATTTGAATATGGGTAAAAATTCCATTTTAATTTTCCTGTTTGCTTTCTCAGTATGGTTTTGGCATTTTAAAATTGAAAAATAGAGATAATATACATTCTTAATTTTTCACAGTCCACATATAGTTAATAATGTGCTACTTCACATAAAATACAGAAACCTTATAACCTCATACGTCCATATTACACCTCTTTTATATTATGTATATGTATTAATAATACATCTTCACATAGTGTCAACTCCTAAAGATAATGTTATAAATTTAGTTTTAAACATTTATGTGATTTATAAAGAAATTAAGAGGAATTTTTTTTTTCTGAGACAAGAGTCTTGCTCTGTGACCCCAGCTAGAGTGCCGTGGCGTCATCACAGCTCACTGCAACCTCATAATCCTGGGCTCAAGTGATGCTCCTGCCTCAGCCTCCTAAGTAGCTGGGACTTTTTGCATTTATTTTGATATTTGATATTTCTGTTGTTTTCATCCTTTTCTGAAGATTTGAGTTTTTACATTATTTCAGCCTGAAGTTCATTGGGCATTTTGTATTGTAGATCTGCTGGTGATGAATTTTCTTAGTGTTCTTTCATCTGAAAGCTTTCTATTTCACCTTCATTCTTGAGTTGATATTTTCACTGGATATAGAATTTGGGGTTGACGGTGTTTCCTTTCAGCAAAAAGATGTTCTACTTGCTTCTGGCCACTGTTTTTGATGACAACTTAGCCCATTAATCAGATGATTGTCCTGTACATGATGGGTCAGGTTTTTCTTGCTGCTCTTGAGGATTTGTCTTTATCTTTGCTCTCAACAGTTTGGCTGTGATGTGCCTAGAATAGACATCTCTGTGTTTGTCCTGCTTGGTGTTCATCTAATATCTTATATGTGCAATTTTCTATTTGTCATCAAATTTGGGGAACTTTTAGCTGTTAAAGAAATACTTAAAGAAATCTTCAAGTATTTTTTCCTATTCTATTCTCTCTTTCCTTTCCTGCTGGACATACATGTGACCATTTTTATCATCTGACAGTTCTCTGAGGCTATGCTGGGTTTTTTCCCAAACTCAATTTACTTTTCTCTTACTCATATCCATTCAGCTCATAAGTCTTTTCATTGATTTTTATTTTTTTTATTTTTGAAAGTGTACTTCTCAGTTCTAGAATTTCTATTTGGCTCTTTTTCAATTGTGTCTGTTTCTTTGCTAGACCTTCCCATTTCTCTGGGGAAATTTCCATGCATTGAAAACAAGTTTTGTTTTACTTCTTTGAGGGCAGTTCTCACATCCCCTTCAGAATCCTGGGCTGTTAGTTGCAACATCTGCTTCATCTCAGGGTCACGTTCAGTTGGCTTTCTTTTCTCTCCAGAATTTCACGCGTTTCTTTTCTCTCCAGAATGTCATGGTTCTTCATTTGTCAAGTAATTTTGCATTGTATGCTGGACATTGTGGGGGTGAGATTGTGCAGAGTGAGGATGCTCTTATTTTTCTCTAGTAAATACCACTTCCTTCCTTTCAGCAAGTATTTCCTTGGCAGGCCTTGAATTCCACTTTGTGTTTCTTGCATGGCAGCTCTGGTCTCTGTTCAGATCCTGTCTTGCTGTCACCTGGGGGGCTGTGAGTCTGTCCTGTGTGGGTGGTCCATGGGTCCTCCAGAGATGGGGGTAGACAGAGTTTGGGGTCCCTCTTTCGCTCCCTTTCTCCCCCTCTTCTGTGTTGTCAAAACGTCTCTTTCCTGGTTCTGGGGTCAGGAGGACTCTTCTTTTCCATGCAGGCCCCACCCTCCCCTACTGTGTGTGCCAAGAAGACTGTCTAGTGCCAGGGCAGAAGGTACAAGAACGAGATCTGACCCTGTGACTCCACTCCCACCTTCCAAGTGTGCCTTTTCTCTGTCCACTGTCAATCCCTGCCCCACACGTGGTGTGCCTGCAGTGGGTTACATATGTCCAGTGTTCTAGTGGTCTGCAAGGGGTGTCTCATTCCCTCACACCCAGAGGCAGTACTCGGAAGCCTGTGCTTTAGGGTCTGCCCCTTGTCAGCCATGAAAGCCCCTCGTTGCTTCCCTGTGCAGTGGGAAGCAACTTCTGTTAACAGAAGATTAATTAATGGGATCACTAACCTTTGCCAGGGACTCCTTCCCACCGGGTGGTCCCTGCCTGTCCCTGTCACTGTGGTTGCATTTGCTGGGACAGTGGGGCCTGGCCTCCCATGGCTGCCGGGGGGTCAGGTCAGTAGGCTTGGGGTTGGGCCCTGGCTTTTTGACTTGTGTATTGGGGGATCCAGGGCAGGCCACTGGCCCTCTCTGGGGTTGTCAACCCAAGGGGCTATTGCAGATATCACCTTCCTGGGTCCGGCTGGAGGAAGCAGGTCCTCCTCACAGCCAGTGGGATGAATACACCCCGAAACCCCTGTCCCAGGGAGAAGTGCTGTCAACTTACCTACACGCTTTTTCCCGGGCACCTGCTGTGAGCCAGGGCTTGAGCTACAGGATGTTGGAGGCTCCAGGAGAACTCAGGGATTCACTTCCCGGAGCCTGGCAGGCCGAAACCTGGTCTCCGAGAGAAATAGCTGAGCGTGACATTGCCTGTGATGGCAGAGGTGTGGCAGAAAGGACTGCCCCAGGGGCAAGTGGGTCAGCGCTTTTCCAAGTAGAGGTGGGGTGGGGGTGTGCTGGGCTCTGGGCAGAGGACACAGCAGAAGAGAGGGCCTGGAGGTTAGGAAGGTGGGGGCAGTCGAGCTAGAGGCTGTGACCCAGGGCAGAGGGAAGCAGGGCATGGGCCTGGGGAAAGAGCAGGGCTGGGGGCTCTGATGCGTCCGGCGGTCTCTACAGGGGAGTGGGCCTGGCTGACGCCAGCTGCAGGAAGGAGGGCAGAGAGGCCGGGTAGGGGATTTCCTGCGGGCTTTCCCACGCCACCGCCACCGCTGCAGCCCTGCGGGCGTGGGGCCCGCCGCTCCCCTGCCCTGGCCCCAGGTTTCCACGGTCACACGGGAGCACACGCTCCTGCGCCCCTGGTCTTCACCTTCCCGGACGGTGCCCTTGGTTGAGGGCTCGGGACAGCCGAGGAGGGACCAGGGGTGGGCCTTGGTGAGTCCCTCTCCTTCTCTGGCCTCAGTTTCCTTGCCCTGGGGAGGAGTGACGGGTCTGTGGTGGCGGGGGTGGGGGGCGCTGGGGGGCAGGTGGCGGGAGGCCCTGGAGAGCCGGTCCATGAGCCCCTCCTCCTCCCCTGCGTCCAGGCACGGAGTTCGAGTACACGGACTCCGAGAGCGAGGTCAAGGTGCGCAAGCGGTCGCCGGCGGGGCTGCTGCGGCCCAAGAAGGCGCTGGGGGAGCCGGGGCCGCCCGCGCCCGCGCCCGCTGCCCGGGGCCCCGCCAGTCCCGACAAGACCAAGCTGGCGGCGGAGAAGGGGCGTAAGGCCCGGAAGCTGCGGGGCGCCAAGGATCCCGGTTTCGAGGCGGGGCCCGAGGCCAGCGACGACGACCTGTGGACGCGGCGCCGCAGCGAGCGCATCTTCCTGCACGACGCCTCGGCCGCCGCGCCCGCACCCGCCCGCGCCGCGCCCGCGCCCGCGCCCGCGCCCCGGACCCGCGCCAAGGGCGGCCCCCTGAGCCCGCGCAAGGACACGGGCCGCGCCAGGGACAGGAAGGACCCCAGGAAGGTAGGGGGTCCCCCGAGGGCTGGGGGCGCGGAGAGGTCGGGTACACACCCCTCGCAGCCTTGACTTGGCCACTTGCCCACCTGGAGACCCACCGGAAGCCCCTACCCCTACCTTACAGAGGTCCTTAACCTCCCACCTCTGTCTCAGAGTGACTCTGTAAAGTGGGAATAAAACACCCGGGACCCAAATGAAAACAGTGATATTGAAGCGCAGCTCTCACAATGTAGAGAAGCCCCCTGTGTGGTATCGAGTAGTGTACAGGTGCTCCTTTGGGGACACGCTCGGTTGGTGAGGCCGTCCCCCAGCGGGTCTAGCAGCACCCTGCTTTCCCAGTGACGAGCGCAAAGGATGCTTTGAGGTCTCTGCAGTAACTGTCATGTGCTGTGACACTCTCTGTGGTTTCTGTTGGTGGCAGAGTCCCCGGCACTGTTGGTTCTGTTGTGGTTTGTGGCCTCCATTCTCACCTGAAGGAAAACCTCATTTCTTCAGCGGTTAAAATATGAAAATAGAGGTGGGATTTTTCCCTCACCCCTATTCACATAGTCCCTGAAATTTCTTCGAGGACACCCCAGCTTGAGAAAACTTGACTTTGAAGAACTCACCATATGAGACCTGTTACCCTTTGGCACAGGCCGCTGGGAAGCTCGTGGCCAGTTGTCTCCACCCTATAGCAATTGTATTCAGACTTAGCCAGTTTTCTACAGTGTCTGACTCAGATTTCTCTGCCCCGTGTCCCCGGTACAGGATGAACCCTCAAATAACAGTGACATTTTAGAGAAACTCACAAACGAGTGAGACTCACATGGATTTCCCAATGTCAGGTGGTAGTGAGGGAGGGGCTGTGTGTGCGTCCTCCACAGGAACTTGCACTGTGCTCACCTCTTCCAAGGCTGAAGCCACCTCAGGCTTTTCAGGGCCTTGCAGAGCAGGTGCCAGAATAAATCATCATCATCATCATTCTCCCAGATGACCCATAGTAGGCCCAGACATGTTCTAACTGCTTTACCATGTACTCACAGGGCCATGTGAAGTAGGTTTCTCACATTAACTGTACGTTACAAGTGGCCCATGAGAGGACAAGTACCAGCCCAAGGTCACAGTGGCTAATGATCCCCTGAGCTGGGCTTTGAACCCCGGGGGTCTAGTGCCAGTTAAGGCCACTGGGTGCCTTAACCATTTAGAGCCACACTGCCTCTTTGCACCTTTCCCAAGGTAGTGCTTTTGTTTTGTTTTGTTTTGTTTTAATCTTTTTTTACATACAGGGGTGTTGTTATGTTGTTTAGGCTGGTCTCAAACTTGTGGGCTCAAGTGATCCTCTTGCCTCAGTCTCCCTAGTAGCTGGGACTACAGGTGTGCGCCAGCACACCCAGCTCCCAAGCTAGCGCCTTCTGTTGGAGGCCCTGCGTGCCCACTTCCTGGTGTCCAAATAGCTGGACACTTGGCCATTAGGGGAGAGGACCAGAGGTTCACCCCATGTGGCCGTTTGATGATGTAGCAAGAGACTGGAACAGGACAGATTGATTGTCAACAAAGGGAAAATCAGACACCCAAGGAAATTGCCCTACAGCCCATCTCCCCAAGAACAACCACTGTTACTGTTTGTTTGAAATGTACTTTTGTGATAGTAGCCACCCCTAATCTGCTATGGGGGTGCATGTGGTCAAAGACCCCAGTGGATGCCTGAAACCACAGAGAATACCAAACCCTATGCTGTAATAAGCACATGTCACGCACTGGGGCCCTAGCTTTTGTGGTTTGAGGTATGACAGCAAAACTAGCGCAGATTTCTTTTTACTTCTTCACAATTTCACACATAGAAGATTCTTAGATGTTACCAACCTCAGCATACAATTTTTTCTTTCCATATTAAGTCAAGAACTTTCACCTTTTCACTTAAAGGAAGTACTTCGCAGCTTCTCACTGGTGTATCCAAATCGCTCTTGCACTTTGAGGCCATTATTGGGTAAAATAAGGGTTGCTTGAACACAAGCACCAAGATACCTCGACAGTCAGTCTGATAACCAAGACGGCCGCCGAGTGACTAACAGGCGGGTAGTGGGTGCGCTGGACAAAGGGATGAGTCACATCCTGAGAGGGATGGCGCGAGATTTCATCACACTACTCAGAACGGCATGTAATTTAAAACTTATGAATTGTTTATTTCTGGAATTTTCCATTTAATATTTTCAGACTAGGGTTGACTGTGGGTAACTGAAACCACAGAAAGTGAAACCTCAGATAAGGAGGGGGCTACTGTATCCTGCCTTGTAGACTTAGTGCAGTCTGTATTTTATCACGTGCATGTCCACATGTGATGAGCTTTTATCTTTTATTTTTTATCAGTATTTGTACGTGGCTGAGTGACATCCCACATCCTGTGGTTGGTACCATCTTCTGCCACTGACCCTGCTGGCTTGGTGGTTTGGGTGATGATGGGTATTTTACCACCATAATTACCAAAGCAATGAACGCCGCTGTCTGTGTACAGAGCTTCTGTCACTTTGGAAGTTCTTTTCTTTCTTTTTCCTTTTTTCTTTTTTTTTGAGACAGAGTCTCACTCTGTTGCCCGGGCTAGAGTGCTGTGACATCAGCCTAGCTCACAGCAACCTCAAACTCCTGGGCTCAAGCGATCCTCCTGCCTCAGCCTCTCAGAGTGCTAGGATTATAGGCATGAGCCACCGCGCCCGGCCATGGAAGTTATTTTCTTTTTCTTTCTTTTTTTTTTTTTTGAGACAGAGTCTCACTCTGTTGCCTGGGCTAGAGTGAGTGCCGTGGCGTCAGCCTCGCTCACAGCAACCTCAAACTCCTGGGCTCGAGCAATCCTCCTGCCTCAGCCTCCCGAGTAGCTGGGAC
>CAUYPO010119612.1:0-36077 GCA_963574435.1 Cheirogaleus major | reverse complement strand
TCTTCTGTATAGCTTCCCTGTTGTCAATTTCATTAAGTTCTGATTTGATCTTGTTAATTTCACTTTTTCTGCTGGGTTTGGGGTTGGTCTGTTCTTCTTTTTCCAGCTCTTTGAGTCGATTCATTAAATTGTCTATTTGTGATCTTTTAGACTTTTGATTATAGGCATTTATGGAAATAAACTTTCTTCTCAGTACTGCTTTAGCTGTGTCCAAGAGGATTTGATGTGTTAAAAATCTGACAAGAACTCAGTCATATATGTGTGTGTGTATGTGTGTGTATGTGTGTGGTATGTATGCATTTTATATGTGTGTATATAGTTGACCTTTGAACAACAAGGGTTTGAGCTGTAAGTGTCCACTTATAGGTGGATTTTCTTCCACTTCTACCACCCCTGAGATAGCAAGCCAAACCCCTCCCCTTTTCCTCCTCCTACTCAATGTGAAGCCAATGAAAATAAAGACCTCATGATAATCCATTTCCATATAATGTATAGCAAACACATTTTTTTATGATTTTCATAACATTTACTTTTCTCTAGCTTTATTGTAAGAATACAATACTTAACACACATAACATACAAAATGCTTGTTAATTGATTGTTATCAGTAAGGCTTCTGGCCTACAGAAGGCTATCAGTTAGGTCAAAAATCATATGTGGATTTTCAACTGTTTGTGGCTGTTGGTGCCCCTAAACCCTGATTGTGCAAGGGTCAACCGTATATAGATACATGGATATATACATACACATATATAAAATTTGAAAAGTAAATTTATATTTCTTAATAATTAACCTCAACTAAGTATATAGTGTCCCTTGAGATATTAATGAGAATTGTGTTCATATATTATTAGTAAATAATTAACTGTAATACATTGGAAATAACTAAGAGAAGAAAATGTATTGTCAAAGTTGAGAAAACTCTAGACTCCATAATTTCCAAATCAATTTACTAAATAACCACTGCTTTTAACAGAAAAATATAAGTTAAAAAGTACATTTATTTAATTGGTGCATTAGTAGAAATGATTACTGTTCAGTATTTACATATGTATCTGAAATCTGAGAGAACTAATTACAACCTATTTTCTAGAGGGCAAAATTTGTAATGTGGCATATTTGTTTCTTAACCAAGACTTTTTAATATTAAATATCAAATTTGCCTCTATCAAATACTATAATGAAGAGCATTGCTTTAGTGAAGTTAAATAGAAGTTCCTATGTGAATCTGAGTAATATTATTTATGATCAAGTTCTATCAAACTCATTGGATAGACAAGAGCTCATTTCCTATAGATAAAATACAGTAATAATTTATAAAACTTTAATCCAAAGAAGATGAATTTCTAACTAAAATCATGTAAATTTACTTTGAGTTAGCCTGTGTACACACACAACTGTGCTAGCTCTTTTTCTCAATCTCTTTCTCCCTCTTTCCATTTCTTCTCTCCTTTTATGTCTCTGTCATGTACAAAGGCAAACACACCTTTTGAAACTATAGAAGTATTCAATACTTAATATTTATAACACCTGCTTATATGTCCAATAAAATAATCTACAATATGAAAAATTACTTTATATTAGTTTCCTTATTTAGATTACATTGAATGGTAAGCTGTCTGATTTATCACTATCATAATAATGATGTAAAGAATTCAAGTGTGGATTCAGCTAAACTCAATTGTGCAGAGAGTCAGCATGCAGTTGCTATCAGAGGGAAAGAAATGCCTGAGAACATACTTATTTCTCAGCAAGCATTCTTCACAGACTTACAGACCGATTAAAGTGGCAACTCAGCTAATGGCAAAGAATAGAATTGCATTTGCAAAAAACATGCATGAACAAACTTGTTTTCAGCAAACATTTTCCTAGCATTAGTAAAAATTAATGTTTTCAGCAACATACCACTTGGATAGTGATAGAAATGCAATTATAAAGACAATGAGTGACTCCTGTCATGCACAAATATGCAACACATCAAGCAACTGTGCAGAAAAGTGAACTGCAGTGTTTTAAAATGAGGAATTTTGAGAATTTGCTCTGCTAAATTCCTACATGTCGTAGTTTCATGTCTAGCATGAAAACAAGGCAAATTGCTACTTCAAAGAAAGTAAAATGTAAAAATTTTGATTCATTGGTTGCATGTTAATCACTACTGAGTTAGAAATTATATTCAACAGAATTATTGATATGGCTGTGAGCAATTTGATTTTTATTCTTCAACATGCTTTATAGAAAAGTTACAAGTGTGTGCACATAAATAAGAAATAAAATTCTTTTAAACCATGAATCATATCTGTAAAGAACAACACTTCATGAAAGGTTTTAGACTATGCCGAGAACATCTGTTCACAGGGATTTTTTTTACCATTAATTTATTGATCCTGAAAGGTTCTGGAAATGGAGAATAAGGTGCTTTCTTGCCTTTAGGGAAGGATATAGCATTTCAGATTCATCTTATACTGCTTCACATTAATATTATTCAACATTCAATGGAAAAGAGACTCCATTTGGTTCACTTTAGTTAATCCATATATCAACTTCACTACCATAAATGTGTAACTGCATTGTTGCTTAAGAAATATATTAAGGAGCAGTGAAATATAATTAAAGACAGTACACACAAACCTAGTTTAACCAGTCATTTGTTAAACGATAAGATTCATTTTTATCTATGTCATTTAAATCATATCACCATATTTATTGAGTACCTTTAATAGCAATTGCTGGGGAGGCTAAAGAGGTGTGTAAGTCATGGTTATGGATGTCAAATGGCTTTATTAATTTCCTACGGTTGCCATAGCAAAATACCACACACTGAAGTGGCTTAAACAGTGGAAATTTATCTTCTCATGGTCCTGGAGTTTAGAAGTTCAAGATCAAAGTGTCAGCAGTTTTGGTTTCTTCTGATGCCTCTTTCCTGTCTTGTAGGTGGTTACCTTTTTACTGTGTCCTCACATGGTTGTCCCTTAGTCTGTGCATGGTTCTGATGTCTTTCTGTGTCCAAATTTCCTTTTTTTATATGAATATCAGTGATATTGAGCCAGGGAGCACTCTGAAGATCTCATTTTAACTTTATCACCTCTTTAAAGGTCTGCAAATATTATTACATATTTGCTGGTACTGGAGGTTAGAGGTACTGGAGGTTAGAACTTCAACATATGAATGTTGAGGAAACACACTTCACTCCATAACACATCCTAATTGTACATAGAACAAGCTGGCCACATTGAATATAGTTGCTTATTCAAAGAAGTTTCTTTTCAGGTTTTATTCATGAGTTTCATTCTTTAAAAAATCAATGTTATTTATAATACAAAGAAACGTGTATGGGTATGTGCCTGTAACTTATGCTGGTCTTATCCTCTGTTGCCAATACACGAACCTTGCTCCAGAAATCATTCTATTTTGCTCCAGTTTTTCTTCTCTGCTGAATCACTCTAATTGGCATTCTAATTTATAATTAATTCTACACTTAATGATATCTTCTCTTGAACCCATTTCTTTCCTCAACTACTGCTCCATTGATCTGTTCCCCTTTAAAAGAAAAAATTTTAAATTTGGGGGGACTATATTCACTGTCTAATACTTTTTTCTCTTTATTTCCTCATGCATTCACTTAACTAAAGCCATCAAAATGACTCTAGTCACGTTCACCAGTGGTCACCATTTTGCTAAATCCAATGGCTAATTCAAAGTCCTAAATCTTGTTTGCCTCATCAACAAGTAATAATCATTTCTTTTTCAAACATTTCATCCCTGGAAATACTTTATGACTTCCAGGACAGAGGGCTTGATTATTTTTGGTTTTTGTTTTATTCCCCCTACATCACTGGCCACTCCAAACTTATTTTTCCTAATCAAAAAATAAAACATTTCATTATGTTCAATAGCAATCTCATGCTTCTTTGCAGGCAACTACCATCTCCCACCCCACAACCCAGCTTTAGGCAACCATTGGCCTATCCCACCTTTTATATTGGGGTACTGTCTGGGTCAGTTATTTGATTTTTAGTCTTATCTCCAGGGCTTCTGTTTCCCTTAACTATTTCCCTTAAGGTACTATTTTTACTAATTAGAAATTTGTTCTCCAGGTGGATGCAATCCCACTTCAGAATACATAACTTGGTAAGAGCTGGACTGGATTTCTACTACTACTAACTCTTTAGCTGACTGCCTCTGTGCAGTGAACAACCAACACAACTGAACATGAGCCTGCCTATTCATATCTTCTTACTTACCAGTCTCACAATCTCATTGGTTTTATCTGCATGTTGATGATTTTAATATTTGTATACCTAGCATAGATCTTTCCTCTGATTTATACATCGAATTTCTTTTTTGACATTTGTACTTGGATGTCAGTAAGCATCTCAATTTAACATATCCCAAACTGGATTCCTCACAAAATGGTGCTTTATAATCTCGGCGAATAACACTGTCAGCTCAATTGCTCACCTCTCCTCCCCTTGCTCCCACAAAAATTTGGAATCATTCTTAATTCTTCTTTCTTTCATCCACATTCAATCTGAAAATAAATCCCGTTACCTTTACTTCAAAATATATGCAGAATCCAGACACTCCTCACCACTTTTGTACAAACCACTTCACCATCAAACTTGTCTCCCTGCATGGATACCTGCTTTTTTAAGCATATTTAATATCTATTGTCTCTTTTTAAATTTTAACTTGCTTATCACTTGGGTATATTGGGCCTGAGATGCCAATTAGCTTATTACTATTATATCTCAAAGAATTCTGGAATATTAAAACTAAGGTTCTCTCCAGCCCATTCTCAACATTCCTCTAAAGCAGGGGTCCTCAAACTTTTTAAACAGGGGGCCAGTTCACTGTCCCTCAGACCATTGGAGAGTGCGCACTGTGGGCCCTGGACGAGTCGGCTTCTAAGCAAGACAGGCAGCGGCGGCAAAAACACCCAGCAGGCCGGATAAATGTCCTAGGCGGGCGGCATGTGGCCCGTGGGCCATAGTTTGAGGATGCCTGCTTTAAAGAGTGGCTAGTCTAATTGCACTCAGGTATGGGGCAAAGCCATCCCAAATGACTCCTGCCCGCTAGATCAGACTCTACCATGAGATCTTCACACTCTGTTTTGCATGCATGATTGTTTTGCTATTTATTCCAAAGTTCAGAAGTCACCTCTGCTACTTTATGCATGGATGCAGGAGAACCACCATTTCTCTTTCAAGGAACACAAAGCATATCTACATTTCTTTGACAGTTGTGCCAGAAAGGATCTTTCCTTACCTCTACGTGGTGTCAGTTCTTTATATAACAAGGTTTAGTCCCAGATAACCTCGTATGTGATCTCTTTGATACCCTGTTGCCCTGCTATCCCCTTCTTAGAAAGGTTCCTGCCAGCTGTCGCCATAGTATTATGCCAACAAGAAGTAGCCTGACCTGATCTGTCATGATCAGGCGGAAGAAAAGGACAAATGCATCATCCAACTAGGTGATAATGACTGCTGATCTCAATAATTAAAAAAAAAAAATTACATTTGCATAAATGGAATTTCAACTGCCCCAAATCACGCAATGAACAAAATACATTTCCCTCAGTACTGCTTAAATCCTTCTCTTTTGTGTTTCCAAATTCATATTTTCTGGTACAGTGATTTTTTTCTTTTTCTTCAAATATCACATAAAGTCTGGAGAAAACGCAGAATTGTCCAAGTTTTTATAATTCTAAAAGTTCGAATATTGTTGTTGTCTCAATAATCCAGGCTGAAGGCATTAAGCCCACTTAGCTTTTTACCTCTTTTAAATGCTAACATCTAGTCAGTGACCAAATGTGGTTTCTTCTGTGCATGCTATGTTTAACTCTCGTCTTGTCTTCCACCTTCCTGCCATGATGTAAAACCTCACTGGGTAGGTCTTAAAAGCTATCTTTATCCATTTAAACTTTCTCCACCCAAGTTTTTCTTGTGAAAGTCTGATGAATGAATGGTGTTTAAAAACAGCAGAAAAACTTTCCATTCTCTTAGTACATCTTGATTTTGATCATGAGAAGGGGTTTCTAAATCACATGGATAAACTGTCTTAGTAAGAGATTTGGCTCTCATAATAGCGTTTGTTTCAGAAATACCCCTTAGGACCATGTAGTTCCTTAATAGTGTGCTTATGTTAAAGAAATCCTCAAAATCACCTGTAATTGAAAAAGAGAGATTTGCTGTTTGCCAATTAAAGGATGCTTAGTCAATTGAACCACCATATGTATCAGACAGACAACATGTTCCCCAGCTTTTTGACTGCGTACAGGGAACCCATCATCTTTCTGTGGTTGTACAGTCATTGAGGACCTGGAAGTTAAATTCTAGAGAGGAACCATTAAGGGAACCAAGATGTTCATGCTTTGAATATGACATAAAGTTTCAAATCTTTGGTTCCTGGCCTACACATTACCTACCAGTTTCCTTCTTTGGTTTATTAATATGTTTTGATTAGCTAAAAGATGGCTCACAAAATGTCCCTGTCTACTTACTAATGGATCAGTTTCAGCATATTATAAAATATTATCTCAGTTACTAAGAAGTGAGGAAAGAAGTTGATGTGAAATTGGCTTTGGCTGAACTTAAGGCTGCAAAGTACTTCTGGACCTGTCAAAACTATTGGCTTATTGATTTCCCCAGGTTAACTTAATAGATAGTGAATCAATAAAAAGAAAATCTCATCAACATGTAAGAGCCAATCTGTTGTCTCCTTCTGAAAAATTTCGCCACTCTCCATTTGGATTCAGAATTAGGGTAACATCTACAGTTATTTATAGGGAAAAAGATAAAGAATCCTGGAAGATTATAATAGAACATGAATACCTTTTGTGATATAGACCTAGAATCCAACTTGTTTCCTTATCTGATTCCACAGAAAACTATAACTCCAATTCTCTTTCAACCAACTCTACCTTCACCACTCCAAAAATTCTCCTCCAATATATTCTCTAAGCCAAGCAACTCCAATCACTTCAAGTAGGCTCGTATTTCAAGTCTACATGATGTGCTTTCTACAAAATGAAAATGCAGGTGTTTTTCCCCCCTACATGTTTTTTTTTTTTTTCCCAAATTGTGATCACTTAGCTCCTACTTTAAAAATTCTGAATAGTTTCAATTTCGTGTATACAATACCTTCCTAAAACCTGGGAAAAACCTTGTATAAACCTTATAAGAAGAGATTATGCTTTAAATAATTTTATACCCTTGGCATGTATGCAAAGTAAATGAAAGGGGGATATAATTTATTGATAAGAAATCAATATTCTGATCCTCAGATTTATATGTTGCTTTGTAATTTTAAACGGCTTGCTAAAAATAATTATTAGTCAGGGGAATTACAAGATGATTTAATTGAAAATATTATTTGTTTAGCCTGGAATATTAATAGGTCACTAAAATTTCCATTATGCAGGTTTATTCCCTCTCTCATAACATCTGTTTAAAGGAATAAAATAAATTGACATATCTAGTTTGATAATATCTACTGTACCATGTTTGTACATATCATTTTATGTCATATCTTCTTGGTGTAAGAAAAGTATATATATGGAAATAAATAATTTTTAAAGTATGCTTTTTCTCTATATATTCATGATTTAAAATTTAGTAATTTTATAATAAGCTGTTAGTAGTAAATAAAACATATACATATTCATATGTAGATGATAGTTGACTCTGCTGTTTGTCTTGTAATCCTCAAACATATAGTAGTTATCAAAGAGTAAATATCAGTCATAATCAAGATTGTTTAAATTTCATTCCTAGAACTAGACAAAAACATACATAATTCTCTTTTCTCATGATGAAAGATCACAAAATGTGCTTTAAAACATCATACATTTTTTGTTGAATTTCTACTGTGCACAAGATGTAAGCATTTCACTACATTCTAGTTGATGGACTCTGTAGAGAAAAAATAATCAACTAGCTTTCAAGATTTGAAAACAAATAATTCATCAACAGCTTTTGGAGTAGATGAAGTTGTAAACTCTGTTTCCTAGACTTAAGAAGTCCTTACGGGAAACTGAAAAGAAAACAAGGTAATACATCAATAATATACATTATTATATATAGTTATACAAACCATAGTCTTATTCATTCTGTATCAGTTCCTCACTTTCTAACAATCTACTAAGAAATTCAAAATATTAATGAGTAGAAAGAAAACATAACCTATGTTTGGTTCTTAATATAAAGTTTCTTTGCTTTGTCTAATCTCTCTATGCTGCTTTCTTAGCCAAGGGACAATCCTGACACGCCATCATTTTTTATGTCCCAATGAATGAGAACTGCTTCATTTGGAAGCTTAGCCCAAGGTTACTATTATTAAAATAATTTTTCTTTGTAGCTCTGCTCTGTTTTGTTTACAATTTTGTTTAGATTTCCTGAGAACATTGGATGTTGTTTATAGTAAAATATCTCACTATGTTTTCACTATATTTTTCATTTCATTCATAGTTACATTTTATTTGTTTTTTATAAGATTATAAAATCCTTTCCAAACTATTTTTTTAACATTCCGGGGTTTCTCCAAGGCAGTCATACCCCTGTGCATATGGAAGGACATAAAAGAAATGAATTAATGTGTTAGTGAAAAGTGGCCAATAGTGAATTTCTCTATAGCTAATTCAATTCTTCTTATTAATGTTCTACGAAATGAAAAAAATCCAAATTTTAATAGAGTCACCATTACAAGTATTACAAACCTCTTAAAATTATCATTCATTGTTAATATTTAATTTTATCGTGATATTAATAATGATATCCCATATGTCAATAATTCTGAAAATAACTTTGGGTTCTGTTGAGCCCATTACATTAAAGGCCTAATGACAAATTAACAAAAATGAACATGCTAGTCATTAAAGTCACTCAGTGACTATCAATCTGGATCTTAATATGTTTAATTAAGTTAATGCCAGTCAATTAGTCAAGCAGCTTAGCTTCATATTTTTCTTGGCTCTGCTGATGATAGACTTGTAAATGTTTATACATGGGAAAGTAAGACGTCTGCCAACACCCACTGAAGGAAAACATGAAGGTAGCATTGATTTCTAAGACAGAATTCCCACACACTTTTGGAGTACTGCTAACTTTGGAGAAAAATAAGTCAATTCTAGTAGTTGTTCCCTAAAGGAGATGTGGATAGAAGTTGAAAGGCAGACATTCCGTAATATAGTGTTGTCCAACATATAAGTGAAGGGATTGGATTTGTTTAGAAGAAAAAGCTGCTAAATGGGAGTTGTTGGGTGTTATTCAGCAGAACTAAACAAATCAGAAGCAGACAAACATGGGTGTCTAGGTAGGATTTAAATTTATGTTTCTAACAGCAAAGAGAATGGAAACAGAATCTTGGAAAACACAGCACTTAGGGGACAGATGACCAGGAGGAGTGTTGAGCATGCTTGCTTGGCACAATACTGGTAGAGGCTACTTGAACATTTGTTCTCTGTAGCATATAGGGAGAAGTTGTCATCATTTATTTCTTCCTTTCTTCTTTTCCTTCCTTCCTTGCTTTCTTCCCTTTATTTCTTTCCCCCCCACCTGCCTCTTTCTTTTTAATTAGTTACCCTTACTCTCTTCTTTCCCTGCCTCTATCAAACACTGTCACAGGGAAGGTTTATAATTCTAGGTCATACTTAATACTACTGCACATTGACTAATTCATTCTCTCATTTTTTCCAAGTATCTATTAATTCCATTGGAAACTTTTGGCTCATATTAATATTCATTCAACAGGAGTTAATGGGCAACATTCTTGTGCCACACAATATGTTAGATATATAGATTTACCATATTTACATTGCTGGTTTCTTCTTATTGATATTGGTATTTTCTTGGTGTATTTTTAAAATGTATTCTTCACCATGAATATTATTAATTGGCATGTAGTCATCTTTAAGAAGATTGTTCAATATAAATGATATATAAGTGAGTGTAGGAAGATAATGTTCTACTGATGCTCATTACCAGGGAAAAACCTCACAGTATATGAGTATATAGCTAGAGATGTATAGTGAAAAAGGCACCTAAAAACATAATTCAAAAAAGCAACATTTTATTCCTTTTGCAAGGCATTTTGAAGTTCATTGATGTTTATTAATTTCACCTTTTTTAATTTTTGCATTTTATTTTATTTTATTTCAAAATATTATATTCAACACAAACATTTTGGTTACATACATTGCTTTTGTACTGTTTGAGTCAAAGTTATGTGTCCCCATCACCTAGATAGAGATCATTGTACCCATTAAGTGTGAATTTACCCATTCCTTCCTCCTTTCTCCCTTCTGCTTGATTTCTGATGAATGTTATATTCATATGTTATTTCCATAAGTGTTGATCCATTAGTTCCAATTTAATGGTGAGTAAATGGGGTGTTTGTTTTTCCATTCTTGTGATACTTCACTTAGAAGATCGGTCTCCAGTTCCATCCAGGTTAATACAAGAGATATTAGTTCACCATTTTTTATGGCTGAATAGTACTCCACAGTATACATATACCATGTGTTATTATTCAGTCACGTATTGATGGGCACTTGGATTGCTTTCCCATCTTTGCAATTGTGAATTGTGCTGCTATAAAGATTCCAGTGCAGGTATCTTTTTTATAGAGTGTCTTTTTCTCCTTGGGGTAAATACCTAGTAATGGGATTCCTGGATCAAATGGTAGTTCTACTTTTAGTTCTTTGAGGTAACTTCAAACTCCTTTCCATAGAGGTTTTATTAGTTTGCAGTCCCACCAATAGCGTATGAGTGTTCCTATCTCTCCATATGCACACCAGCATGTTTTATTATGCAATGTATCATCTTGTTGGCTCAGCATATGTTTCAGGATGTTATGGTGTGGGCCCTAAGAGGTGGTATATCAAACCTGTGTTGAAACACAAACACATACGCAGATGCATACGCAGCCACAGACACACACGTAGCACAGAAACGCACCCAGACACACCAACATAAATAGGCATGCACACCAACACACACTAACACAAACAGGCACATACCCAGATACAAACACAGATGCACAGAGACAGAAAAACTTACACAAAGAAATACACACAGAAACACAGACATACTCAGGCACACACATAGAGACAGACACAGTCATGCACACACATTTGTACTTATGTTCATACAATCAACTCATAGGTGTATCACTTGCCACCAAAATGACCCTGGTTAACTATCATTAAAATAAAGGTCTGAATGCCATCTTACTAAGTGTCTATATACTGAACACAGGGGAAGAGATATTGTGACTTCTTAAAATTCATGATTGTGCTTGATATTGGTACGATAACAATAAAAAAAGATGTACTAGCAACCTGATCCAAGAAACTGGCACTTACTCCATGCAAATGCGTTATAATAAAGGCATTTTGCTCACTTGACATGTAATCTATATACATGCCACTTACCTCTCCGAGCCTTGGTTTGCATATGTCAGATTCTTGTCAAGAAATATTTATGGAAAGAAATACATGGGTCAAACATTTTAGAAATGAAGATAAGGTATACAGGAAAATAGCTAGTAAATGTGGTAGGGGTGAGGAAGAATTTTGTTTTATGTTCAGAGAGTCTCAAGCATGTCTATATGCAGATAAAAAATGTAAAGAATAATTTGTACTGCAATATATACATAATGCTTATTCTACCTACCTTACAGTATTGAAACAAGGCTTGTATTAACATTGTGAAAGAGCAATCTCATGAGTAAAGCGCTATTTGAATACCCTGATACATTTTCTCATCAGCAGCATTTTTGTGAATACTTCTAAAATATATTTGTATACTGAATGGATACATTTCAAGTACTTTACAGTTGGAATCCAGATAGATTTTTGAATTACTTTTGAGATAACAATTATCATGCCAACTTGCTGGACAATTTTTTAAGAGACATGGGGTATCCAAATTAACTTCCCAAATCTTGCTAAATATCTACACGGGAAAAATAAAAAAGATATTGTCAGCTTTCTAGTATATGTGTATTGTGACTCATGAGTTTTTAGCCAAAAATTTATAAGAAAATGTACTTGTCTGTAAATATATTCATAGCACTTTTGAGAACTTTATTTGATCAATGTGGACATTTCTGCCTACACGTAAGACTTGTAGCATACATCTATATTTTAGTACATAAAAATGTTATGTGAATATTAGTGTTTATGATATATTGCTTGTTATTTCTATAATTGCTCTGATGCAGAACTTTGACCATTAGATATAACTCCACTCTATACTTGTCCCTTGGGGAAATATAAATGAGTTTATAAGATAATTTATCAAGGTAATTTCAAGAATAGCATTTCCATAGAAAGTGGAATTTCTTTGTAATTAAGAGACTCACTGTGCCTCTGAAGAATATATATATATATATATATATATATATATATATATATTTCAATTTATCTTTTGGTTGTGATTTGGGTCACATTTGAGATAAAACTGAGGATCTTGACAGCCCCTAGAATCCTCACATATAATGAGCACTATGGAATCCCTAGATCCTCTTCAGTTTATTAACATTTAAAGAGAGAATATTTTTATCAGAGCTTTTTTTAATATTAATAAATGTTTTTATATCTATGGCATTCATTTATTTTTTAACTCTACAAAAACATTTGAAGAAATCTACACAAAATTATTGTGTACATTTAAGAAAGGAAGTTCTTGAACCAATAGAGAGGTTCAACATGCTATGGAAATTTTTTGAATGAGAGACCACTGGAGACTGATGAGTGGGTGCAGAAACCATCTTGGCCAAGGCTCCATAGAGGAGAAGCTTTGGAGCTTAGTCTACAAGTTACAGGAAGATGGGAAAGGAAAATACAAAGATGATTGGAAATACAACATGAATTATACTTTTGAATAACTTATAGTCAGTCACATGGAATATATCACATTAATACATAATTATAAGATCTTTTCTACATTTTTTAATTTGCAAAAGAAAAAACCACTGGTTAGTTATTCATTGCTGTGTAACAATATTACCACAAATTCAGCAGTTTACAACAACACACGTTTAGTAGCTCACAGTTTTTGTGGGTCAGGAGTCTGGGTGTGGCTTAACTGGGTCCTCTCCATGACAGCCTCTCAAGGCAGCCATCAGGATGTAAGGCAGGACACTGGGGTAGGATCTGCATCCCCATTTCTGTGGCTGTTGGCAGCATTCAGTTTCTTGTAATCGTAGGACTGATGGCCTCAGTTCCTTGCTGTCTGCCAGCTGGAAGCAGCAGTTCCTGGCCATGTGGGGTTCCCCAGTGTGACCAATTCAGTCCTCAGCCAGGAAGGTTGTGAAAAGCTTAGGCAAGATGGGCACTAGGATCATGTGTAACATGATTGTGGAACACATGATCACATCATCGATACCACGTCATTTTTGTTTTCTGTATGTTAGAAGCAAGTCACAGTTCCCCATACCTGTGGTGCCCGCTCTCAGGCTGCAGACCCGTACCTGTCCGTGGCCTATTAGGAACCCGGCTGCACAGCAGGAGGTAGAGAGCAGGCCAGTGAGCGAAGCTTCATGTGTATTTACAGCTGCTTCCCATAGTTCTCATCACCGCATAAGCTCCTCTTACTGTCAGATCAGGGGGCCATTAGATTCTCATAGGAGCGTGATCACTGCTGTAAACTGTGCATGCAAGGGACATAGGCTGTGCGCTCCTTATGAGACTCTAATACCTGAGGATCTGAGGTGCAGCTAATGCGATGATGCTAGAAATGAGGAGCGGCTGCAAATACAGATTGTCATTAGCAGAGAGGTTTGACTGCCCAATAAATGTCATGTGCTTGAATCATCCCCAGACTATCCCTCACCTTCATCCATAGAAAAAAATTGTCTTCCATGAAACTGGCCTCTGTTGCTACAAAGGTTGGGGACCACTGCCCTACACAGTCAGCAGGTGCGCTTCACACAAAGGCATAAAGAGCAGGGATCATGAGGGTCAACTTGAGAGTCTGTTCACACTAAGCAGGAGTTAGATGAGTATCCCAGCACCTCAACAAAGTCTTAAACTTGGCGACTTTATTTTTGTTTGTGCCAAACTGAATTGAAACCATGCCATCCTTCTTAAATTCCTTTCTCTCCCTTTGTGTCCTCCTTATCTTAGTCAGCTGTCATGTCCTCTACATGATAAGTTACAATTCAATGACCAACAGGAGCCAGGCAGGGGATATACTGGTAGCCTAAGTGTGAGACCACAAGGGGTGATAGAATTTCTCTCAGGAGAGAATGTGGGGAGAGAGTATCTGCTCTGCAAATCCAATGACAGCTTCCATTCAGAAACAGGTTTGGTATTGACAGATAACCCGACTTTTAAAAAAGAAAGTGAAATTCTTTATTTTCATGGGGAATTTTGAAATCTTTGTGAAACAATGTACAGCAAAGGCACCTGCAAACCAGATCTATGTGACAGTACAGCAGTTTGTGACTTCCAATGTAAAATATCTCTTAAGCCTACTTCTTCATTATATCTTTTATATGTTGTATTCATGACATATGTATGTATACAAAAGAAATTCTTAATTTTAAATAAATTGAGGATTTGACATATAAGAAAGTGAATTTTAAATAAATTGTGGATTTGACATATAAGAAAGTGAACAATGACTCAAAATAGGCAAGAACATGTCAGTAATAATGCATATGAAGTTTGATATTATGTAATATTTGAAATTATGACATATTTGTCATTAAATACATCATGATGTGTGTTGGAACAGTAATGCTCCAAAAAAAAAAGGAAAAGAAAAAAAGTGAGATTTATTTCTCACCTTTACTTAAATATATACTATCTTAATCTGATACATAGAAAATATTAAGTTGGACAATATCGCCACCTGTTCAACTAATAAACGTTTCTTACATGGATTTCATATCACTTTATGGAATGTCATTTAAACATTATGATATCTATGAGTTCCATATAATGGATCTTTCATAAAAATCACAGAAACAAGAAATCAAGAGATGAAATTCTTTTGTGAAAGTTCCATGAAATAAATAAAATCCAGTTTTTGCTTCCTGCAACCTGGTGACTCAGTCCTTTGACTTAGCATGTTTCTATTATGTAAAATGAAATAACCATATAATACATCCCATAGTTTTGTGAGGATTTAATGTTTATTACATAGTTGGAGCTCAATAATTGTTCTCCTTTATTATTTTGAATATATATGAATAATGAAAGAAGCACTGAAATAAAGATATAAAAGCCTCAATTATTTGGCCTAGTTTTTCACTTATATGTAAT
This sequence comes from Cheirogaleus major, assembly GCA_963574435.1. Taxonomy (NCBI): domain Eukaryota; kingdom Metazoa; phylum Chordata; class Mammalia; order Primates; family Cheirogaleidae; genus Cheirogaleus; species Cheirogaleus major. The sequence continues at coordinate 20,809 of CAUYPO010119612.1, read as the reverse complement.
ATCAAAATATTTAAAGTATCATGTCATTGGTGGGGAAAATAATTTTAAAATGTGAAATGAAGAGGTAAGTTATTACATGTTTTGAATCTTGAAGTTCCTTTGAGTTTATGTGACTTTTCTGAGATTATAGATATTATTAAACTGTACATCCTCATCACTCATATTTGAATTAATATTAAACTAATAGCTGGGAAAGCTGATAAAAAATCTCTCTCTTTGCAGCACTACATTAACTTTAGTTTTCTAATTGGCTTTTGTCGTGTGTGAGAATATCTCACTTTTTTTTTTCTAAGTTCAGACTAGCATTGACCTTTTTCTCATAAAAGGAGAATTTATTCTCATTAAGTTTAATTGTGTAGTTAATGTTTTCATTGTGGTGCCTATTAAGCTCATATCTGACATTTCTAAGATCATTTAAGGTTCTGATCTTGTCATGGAAAAATGTCAACCCATCAAAATGCCCAATTCTCCTTTATAAATGTACTAACCATGAGTGATTCTCCTATTTCTTTTTGGTAGTTTGTTGAACCTGTTCGGCAGATATGCTTTGGCCATTTTTCAAGAGTGTTTCAAAATTCTCTTCACTGTATCATATACTTTGTTTGTCCTAAGATCAAATTCATGATCATATTTATTACTTAAATCCAAAACATTATACTTATTTGTTTTTAAACCAATACTTCAATGGCTATGCATTTACAAAATAGGTTTATCTATGTTTTTCTTTTTTTAAAAAAAGACTTCCATAGGAAGCAAGTGTTTATATAAAATCCCCTCAGCTAATTATTCCTTGCCCCACTTCATTAATCCACCCATTAGAACTAACTCATTGAAAAAACATGGGCAATGATTCTATCTCTATCATCCTTGACAGCACAGGGTTTTATTTAGACATTAACTAATGGTTAAATAAGAAGAAAATCACTGAAGCAGTTTTTGGTTGCTGCTAATAAACCTTGACCTCTGCGAGCGTGTTATACTTTCCCTTACTCATATTTTTATAGGTTGAGTGTGTCATGCCTATTCATCTACAGCATCAATCTTGGTTTAGAAAAAAGTAATACATTGAATAATGAAACTATTCATCCCTGGAATAGTTCTAAGAAGGATTATGTAAAATAGATAAAGCAAACCTCATTCTTCAAACATTTTATCTTCTGCCCCAGATAAGTTGTCTAATCTAAAACTAGATTTAGTAATATTTGGAATGTCCTGGCAAGAACATTTCTGAACAACAATGTCAGAAAGACCTTTTCTGAATGATAAACCACATTTTTTTCCTCTGACAAGTTTATATGACCTCCTAACAGCAAACCATTATCTGTTATTTAACTTTACAACCTAAACCAGTCTCTTTTGTTGTTTCGTTGAAATAACAAGACACACATGTGTGAGAGTGTAAAGATGCAAGTTCAATCTCCTGACAGACTGACGCCTTCTTTGAGAAAGATCCTACTTCAGTGCTCTTTAATCTTTTGTAAATTGGCACAAGTACTATTAGGCTATACATATTTAACTGTAAAGGGTTATATATGCATATAAATCTTTAAGTTTTTAGACTTTGATAACACTGAAGAATAAATTATAGAGATAGTTGATTATTTAGCTGTATAGAGCAAAAGCTGTAGAATGGTATTTATCTGTGTAATGTCATAATGCTCCATTTTATACAAAAAATTAAAAAATACACATGGATATTTGCCTTTAACAATTCCACAGTTATTTATATTTATGAATTTTACATGTTTATGAAGCTGGAGAGTATATTGGAGATAATATTTAATTCCATATTTAAAATATAAAGAAACTAATATTAGGGAAATAACTCAAGGTCACTCAGCTAGTTATTGGCAGAGTTGACATTTTAGTTTGCTGTGTAATGTCATACTCACATTTGAGAAAGAGTGATTTAAATTGCCTAAAGGCTATAGAATATGTGTCCTTATGGTGAAGCTATTACTCTGGGGCCAGTTGAGTTTCATGATATTAAATTTGGAGCACAGCATCATTCTTCTTAAACTAAAACAAAAACATACAAACATAAACTATTTCTTATATTAGATCTTTCTGATTAAATATCAATTGTTACTTTGTAATATCTATATTAACACTTAAATTTTACATAACCAAATAGTATAATGATAATTTGGGTTTGTGTTTTAGGCACTTATTATATGGATGCCATTGGAATTATATGTCAAAATTTCATCTTATAACCTTACCCAAACCAATATTTTGACACGTTTGCACATCAGTAGGATCTCTCATTTCACTGTAGTTGTTGCTGTACAATTTTCCTAACTGTGCTAAAATATTTACTAATGATACTTTAAATCCATTTACAGCAGGAATACTGAAGGAGCAGTGCATATTCAAAACAGCTCTAAGACTCACAGTTCCACTGACAATGAATCATAAATTTACTCCCCATACCACATGCAGGCCATTATATTTGTTCCCAGGTGTTTAAGATAATTTAGAGGAGAGATGAGTTGCCCAATTCCCCAGGTGCCCCTGGCCCATTCTCTCCTATAATTACTGTTATAGTCCAGGGATATTTGGTATATTAAAGATTAGAATTTATTTTTTTAAAACTCAGCAGTTGTTGGGAGGAGATGCAAGTCAAAGAGCTGAGCCATTGTTAGCCAATCATTTGCACATGAGCTTTCAAAACCATTTTCTCTTTTCCTAAATAATCTACTTACTGGATGCTGCAACAATTTATAAGAAGCAGTTATTTAAATGTACTTCTATAGAAAATGGCACCCACAATTTAATTGTTTGAGTGCATATAGCACTGTGGAAAAGGATATTTAGAAGGCATTTTTCCAGGATTTGATATTAAAATATTTATTTTCCCCATAAAAGAAAGTCACAGCAATTAGTTTTCACAATTTTTTCATAAAAGTATACTGTGATACATGGGTTTGTGGCCATAAGCCTAGAAACTAGATATCTCAATCTATATAAAACTGTGTAGGACAATTTAAAAATCTATATATTGTCATAGAAGTGACATAGTTGAAATAATACACAGCATTCTTTTTGGTGAGGATGAAGGGAAATAGTCATGCTCATATACTTTGGAATGAATTTATATACTTTGAGATGGCAATTTGTCAATATATAGCAAATTTCAATTATCTATTCAGATTCATCATCCACACATCTAGGCCCACAAATCTAGATATTTAAAAATCTTTACATATTCTGTTAAATGATACCCATTTTATACATAAAAATAGAATTGGAGAATTTAAAACTATGTAGTAACTATTATTTACATCATTTTTTTATTCTGAAAGTGTTCAGATATCCAAAGATTATTTATTAACTTGATTTAATATTGTTTCAAAGTCTTAAAGTTGACTAAAAATTCAAAAATTTAATTTCAGCCAGTGCATTAAGTATTTATGATTTGTATCATTAATAATATTCACAATGGATGTTAAAGAAAACATCCATTTTTAAAAATTCTCTTAATTTAACCCAGTTTGATCTTTTGTAATAATCCTTATAAATCATGTTAACTTATCATAAAACTAGTATAGAATAGTTTAAAAGGATAAATCATTGGAAACTAAACTAAAATTTTTTATCAACTAATGTATTAATATTTTATTCATATAGTGATAAAATTAGTGGAAAATCATAGAGCTAAGTTACAGGTAATATCACTCTAATCTTTCCAGAATCATCTACTTATCAAAGATAAAACATGGACTATTTTAAAATAAATATATCTATTCATATATCAGAAATTATGGTAATATCCAAAGTCTCTCAAAAGTATGGAAAAATAGAAGAAGATGCATGGCAATAGATGTGAGAAGGAGTAAGCTTTAGACAGAGAGGAAATTATTGCAATATACAGCTAATTATCTTACATGTGGAACAGAGATAGCTTACATGCAAGAAAAAAGTTTGGCATGTTGCAAAAGAGAGAGAGTTACTATCACTGGTACAAAAAATTATTTGTGGTCTTGACAATTCCATCAAGTCACATGAATATTAATTGAGTACATATTCATTCACAAAGTATGACACTAAAAGAAAATATTGTGTTAGTCCATTTGGTATGCTATGACAAAATGCCACAGACTGGGTAGATTATAAACAACAAATACTTATTTCTCAGTTTTGAGGCTGGGAAGTCCAAGATCAAGGCATAAGGAGATTTGGTCTCTGATGAGGGCCAGAGACCAAATTCCCCAATTCCTTTCATGGTAGAATGGGCAAGGCAGCTCTCTGGTCTCTTTTATGAGGGTACTAATCCTATTAATGAGGGCTCCGACCTCAAGCTATAATCACTTCCCAAAGCCTCACCTCCTAATGCCATCACACTGGGGATTAGGTAGAACATATGAATTTTGGGGAAACCAAACATAGCAAATGTTTTACTACTTTTAATAAATGATCTCTCTTTTAGACAGAGAAGATAGATTATTAAGGTCTTCTGAGGGTCTATATATTTTTTTTTTTCTGTACGTTATTTCTCAAAACATCTACCTCATTGTGGGGGGAAGGGAGTGTGGGTGAAAAAAACTAAAGTGTCCTAATTTTCTACTACTATAGTCATGCATTGCCTAACGATGGGGATATATTCTGAAAAATGTGCCATTGCGTGATTTCAAAGTTGTGCAAACATCATAGTGTGGACATACACAAACCTGGGTGGGACAGCCTACTACACACCCAGACTCTAATGGTATCCTCTGTTGCTCATAGGCTGCACACCGGTACAGCATGTTACTGTACCGAATACTGTAGGCATCTATAACACAGTGATAAGTATTTATACATCTAAACGTATCTAAACACAGAAAAGGTAAAAGTATGATTTTATAATCTTATGGGACCCCTGTCATATATATGGTTCATTATTGACCAGAATGTTATGTGGGTCATGACTATATTTTAAATTTGCTAAATATTATTTATTAATAATTCTCTGACAAGAAAGATGAGATCAAGTCAAAGCTCTTATGATGGCCTGCAAGGTTCAAAACAACCTGGGTCATCATTACCTCCCTGAGCCCTCTCTTAACAATTCTCCCCTTTGCTTACTCCACCCCAGTCTTGGTTTGTAGGGAAGTAGTTGAAACATGAACATTGCTTTTGCTTGGCTGTTTCTTTTGACATTTGGTTTTCCTCCAAATATCTAAATGATTTGTTCTCTTCATTCCCCTCAAAGTATTTATTCAATAATCTTCTTTGTGCTGCCACACTGAACAATTTCTCACCCCACCCTCCATAACCACCTATAGCCTCTTTGTGACCTTTCTCTTTTATTTCACTCTGTAGAATTTGTCATCTTCTAACATACCATAAAATTTACTTATTTATTATGTTTATTGTCTTTCTGCCCCCCACTGCATGTACACAATAGAATGAAAGCTACATAAAGTTACAGTTGTCTATTTGATTCCCTGGAGAACAGTGTTCTTAGCATAGCAGGTACTAATTAATCTTCATTAAATAAACAAATAGAAGACTACACATAATTTTTCTCATGCCACAGAAGGATAAGTGTGAAGAGCACATTTATAATTCATCTCCCAAGTACTATAAAATTTTGCTCTGAAATAATTCTCATGATTTTTTCACTTATGTATTTAAGAATATTAAATATTTTTAATTATTTAAAATAATTTTTAATTATCAATTATGTTTAAAATAATTATATATCCAATTGTATGTTTAAAAGAATTAAATATTCTAGATTCTCAAGTTCTTTATTTTTCTTTATTTTTTGATTGGCATAATTTATTCCACTAGTTGTTATCCAAAAAATTTGTCATAGTTATTTTATTCACTGATTTTTATGTTTGAAAGAAAATGTGATTAGGTCTGAAATTTCAGAGTCACATCCCTTACAAGAAATCATTGCGAACATCACAGCACTACATTATAGAAAACTGACAAATTGTTTCCCCTTTTTCATTAACTTGCTTTTTCTTCCAAGGGGAGTTTGCATTCCTTTTTTAAGTTCATGAATACAGTACAACAAAGATAAGTCATGGTATTGATTGTTCTACGTTACTTGTCCTTGTATATGGTGCACTTTTTAAATATTCAGATTCATATCTATTTTAGAATAATTTTCATTCCTTATTTATGTTCTTTTCCTGCCCCATTTCTTTCTTTTCTTGTCTCAAGAATATAACATATATGCAATTTGATATTTGTTTTCATATTTATCATCTTTATATTGAACTTATTTCTTGTCCTATCCAATTTACAAATTTTTATTTTGTAACTTAAGCTGTACATCTTTCTCCCTAAAATTTTCAAATGGGTTAATAATTGTGGTGTGGCTAATGTTTCTATTATGCTTTATTTCTATATTCCCAATATGTTATTATATGTTTATAATAATAACATATAATAATGCAAGCTTAATTTTTAAATCTCATTGGGTTTATAGTCTCTCTTTTTGTTGCTTGTATTTTTTTTAGATACATTTTATAAAAGAGAGATCATGCCAACAGTATCTTTGTGACCACTATGATAAACTATTGATATAAACACTTTCTAGTTTCCTGAGTAATTTTTACTGTTATTACTTCTTACTTCTGTAGGTATGATGTGGTCATACCTACAGAATGTGGTCAGATCATTTTTTGTGGTCAGATCATTTTTCAGGTTGAAAAATGTAGAATCAGAAATGCAGATAGAGAAAATGAACAGTTGGAATCTTCTTTTTTTTAATTTCAAAGTATTACGGGGTTACAGATATTTTTGGTAACATGGATCACTTTTATAATGATTGAATCATAGTTATAAGCATGACAATCTCCCAGATCATGTTCATTGTACCCATTAGGTAGATTTTCACTCATCCCCCTCCTTCCCCCTCCCCCTGGTTGGCTTCTGTTGAGTTTTACTTCACTCTGTGCACATGTGTGCTCATTGGTTAGTTCCAATTTAATAGTGAGTTCATTTGGTGTTGGTTTTTCCATTCTTTGGATACTTCACTCAGGATAATGGTCTCCAGTTTCATCCATATTGCTGCAAAAGGCATTAAGTCATCCTTGTTCATGGCTGAGTAGTATTCCGCCATGTGCGTGTGTGTGTGTGTGTGTGTGTGTATACACACACACACACACATATATATATTACACATTTTGTTAGTTTCCTCATGGTTTGATGGGCATTTGGGTTGATTCTACACCTTTGCAATTGTGAATTGTTTAGCAATAAACATTCAAGTGTAGGTATCTTTTTGATAAAATGATTTCTTTTCCTTTGGGTAAATACCCACTAGAGGAATTGCTGGATCAAATGGTCAGTCAACTGTTAGTTCTTTGACGAATTTCCATACTGTCCAAAGAGGTTGTGCTAATTTGCAATCCCACCAACAGTGTATAAGCATTCCTTTTTCTCTGCATCCATGTCAGCATTTATTGTTTTTGACTTTTTAATAAAGACCATTTTAACTGGGGTAAGGTAACATCTCATTGTGATTTTGATTTGCATTGCCCTGATGATTAGTGACTTGAGCATTTTTTCTTATGTTTATTGGCCATTTGTCTAGCTTCTGTTCATGTCTTTTGCCCACTTTTTAATGGGCTTGTTTGTTTTTCCCTTGTTCGTTTGCATGAGTTCTTTGTAGATTCTGCTTAGTAGTTTTGTATCAGATGTATAGCTTACAGATATTTTCTCCCATTCTGTAGGTTGTCTATTTCCTCCATTAATTATTTCCTTGGCTGTGTAGAAGCTTTTTAATTTAATCAAGTCTCATTTATTTATTTTTGATGCTGTGATTGCCAGTGGGATCTTCATAAATTCTTTGCCTAAGCCAATATCTAGAAGAGTTTTTCCAACATTTTCTTCTAGAGTTCTTATGGTTTCATGCCTTACATTTGAGTTTTTTATACATCTTGAATTAATTTTTTCAAGTGGTAAGAGATATGAATCCTATTTCATTCTTCTGTATGTGGCTATCCAATTCTCCCAGCATCACTTATTGAATAGGGATTCTTTAACCCAGTGTATATTGTTGTCTGCTTGGTCAAAGATCAGATGGCTGTATGTGTATGGTTTTACATCTGGGTGTTCTGTTCTGTTCCATTGGTCCATGTCTCTTTTTTTGTGCCAATTCCATGTTGATTTAGTTACTATAGCCTTCTAGTCTAGTTTGACATCTGGTAATGTGATGCCTCCTGGTTAGTACCTTTTGCTTAAGATTGCTTTGGCTATTCAGGCTCTTTTCTGATTCCACACAAAGCATAGAATTATTTTTCTCTAGATCTGTGAAATATTATCTTGATATTTTGAGGGGACTGTGTTGAATCTGTAAATCACTTAGGTGGAATGGAAATTTTAGCAATGTTGATTTTACAATCCATGAGTATGATATATTTAACCAAGGAGGTGAAAGTTCTCTACAAAGATAATTATGAAACACTGAGGAAAGAAATCACAAATGATACAAACAAGTTGTAATCTTCACCCACAGGTGTGGGTTGTTATCAAATAGTCTGTCATTATAGCAATATCATCATCTTATTTCTGCAGCAGACTTTAGGATAATCCTGACCTGACCTGGGTATTGCTTTAAGCATTCTTCTTTGTCGTTTGGCTGACATCACTCTTCTTTGAATTGTTGACATTTGTTGTCTCAGGTGATGTGTGAACACAGTCAAAAGAGATTTAAAACATATGCAATAAAACTGGAATTTCAAATGTTCTCATAAGAAAGAGGGTAGAGAAGAACCCTGATTTTGACTGAGGGTTTACCCAAAAGTTCAAAGAGGAAAAGACTAAGTGTCAGAATATCTCATCATTTAACATTTTGTGTTCCCCAAATTATTAATAGTGGGAAGGTAATTATAAGAAGAGCTAAAATTTATTGAGTTTTCAATATGTAAATAAGCTTTACCTTGTCATGTTCTCATTTCTCATTTACATGAACCTAATGAGATTAGAAATGTTAAATGATTTTAGAGATATGGAAAACTGTGTATAGAGAATAAAGCAATTTGCCTAAGTTCGAACAGCCACTAAACTGCAGATTCAGAACTTGACCTTGATCCCTAGGATGTTAATCACTAAGTGAACTGTAGTCTCTATTCATGAATGTATTTACCTCCTTTTTGAACTAATATTTGGGTTTCTATTTCTTGTCCATGATAATCTTACTCTGTCTACTCAGAATTTAAGATATTTTTATTATCATATCTCCATTTCCTTTTATCTTCATTATTTGATTGCCTACTCAATGGAGATTCTTAATAAAGGTGTGATTGTTTAGTATAAATGTTCCTAACTCTTTATACTAAAGGTGAATGATAAATGTGAAGTATGAATGGTATACAATTGGAGTTAGAAGAACTAAACTATAATGTTTTCTCATTCTATCATTCTGGAAAGTTATATACTCTTTTTGGCTATCACTGACTAGAAAAAGAAAAAGCTTAAAATAGACTACAACTAAGGTAGTCTATGACATCTAGAAATGACATACTGTAGTTTTGCTATAAATTTATATAGCCTTTTGAGCATAAAAATGACCTACAGGGCTGTGTATATATGTAGGTAGTCCAAACTACTACTTATCAGAATGTCACTAATCTATCACTATACTTTAGCAAGAAATAATTATTATTTAGTAATTATTAATATTAATAATATATTATATTAATTATTTTACTATCAATGAGTTAATTTATAATTAGTAATCAATTAATTGTTATTATTTAAAGTCCTATCAAATAAGTTGAAGCATATAGAAAAAAAGTTTTTCTAATTTATATACGAAAACAACATTCCAGTATTCCCATAGACATTTTAGTAATATTGAATCTATTTGTTAAGATGAGAACATTAATGTTAAAATAAAAACCTGACCCCTTGACCCATATAAACATTTTAGAAAGTTTAAATAAAGGTAAACATTCTTATTTCCCACAATAACCATGGTTTATTTTGTCTTGTATTTTGTTAGCTATAGAGTTTCAATATTTGAAAACAATTTTCAAATATTGAAAGTTTCAACCCAGAGATATAGGACTTCAATTAACTTTGGAAAAGATTGTGATTTTTTAAACATAGGCACAATTGGAAGTTAAAATGAAAGAAGCAGAAGGATCCAGAAAAATGTTTTTATCATGAACTAGAATAGGATTAATATTGTGGATATATTACAAACTACTTGTGAATTACATAAATAATTTATTTAACAAACAGGTTACATAATTACAGTAATACAGACTTTGAGCTTTTACACAAGAGCATTTTTCCAAAGAAAGATTTTTGAATAATACAATTATCCATCTAAAAAATTTAAGCAATAATCATTTGTTTATTAGTATTTGGAAGTTATATAGTTCTATCAAAATATTCAATATTCACTGCTATTCATATGATTGGGGCTAGCTTGCTCATATTTACAATCTTCCATTTTATAAACTTTAAATATAAATGTAATGTTATCTTCTAGTATTATTTGTTTCCCATCCAGAATCCATACACACGTTAGCTAAAAGGTGAGGGGAGAGTGTGGAGAGAACTGTTTCCTTTTACATACCTAAATCTCAAGGAGAACAGCTCAGGTTGAATAAATATAAATTTTAAAATGGCTTGTATATTGAATGATACCCACAGAATCAGAGGGGTCTCAGCAAGTTTCCTGGATTTGCATAATAGATATATGAAAGTATAATTTTGGGGGTTATATAAATTAAACCAGCCAACAAAGCGGGAGCATCTTCCAGCTTAACCACATCAGAGAAATATAAAATCAGTGTTCAGTAACTCATAATTCTCTACTGAAGAGGTAATGTTGAGATATAAATCTATGAAAAATACTTTGTCATTAAAATTAATATATGAAAATTAAGACCACACATTCTCTGCTACATTATTTTATCACATTATTGGCACTTAATATTTTCTATGAGAAGTCATGTATTAATTCAGCATCTTTCACTTTTCCTAATGTCTTAGGTTAATATAAATGTGACTTTTTATTTCAAAATTAAGAATAGCTAATTATATTATTTCCCCTTCAAGTAATTTTTAATTAATTTTAATTGTTAATAAAGCATGTTAGTATATACAAATATATATACACATACATATACATACACCCACACAAAACATATGGATTTCCTATATCCCATCCACCAACACCTCACAAGCACAAAAACAACAAACTTATATATCACCATAGATGTATGTTTTGGGTAGCTTTGGGAAGAAATAGTTTTAACAGATGGAATACCATCAAAAAGTTATCTTTTTATACCATCTTTTGCCCTAAATTGTGAAAGCTCCCATTATGAAGTAAGATTCTAGGAACCCAAATTTCCTGCATGTCACACCATGCTGAACACAGTGACTGACTGACTCACCTTGTCAGAAGAAATGTCTTAAAAGGAAACACAAAAATGCTTCAAATGCTTCCTCTTGAAATAAAGCGTTTTTAACATGATTGTACTATCATATGTATATGTATAAACCTAATTGAAGTACAATTATCAACTGTAAAATTGTAAGTTGTGTATATGTATTTAAAAATACAAATAAATTATTTTAATGACTATCAGACATTTAGGTTTCCATTAATACATTTTATAACTCTAGGATATCTCTTTGAAATTACACTAACATGTTGAAATTTGAAAAGGATAAAAATAACTCCTTTTCTCAGAAACAAAATATATGACATTTTCAGAAGTGCAAGGTACAAAGAAAGAAATGGCATCCATGGAAATGACAGGCAGGACAGCCAATCAGTCCAGAAGAGACCTGCCACCACCAAGGGTAACTCCAAATTCACTGAATAGCTTGAGTAGGCTGTGACAGTGTCTCATGTTCAGCTTTGACATTAAATTCTTGAATTGGGGTTGAGGAAATCTACAAAAATTAAATATGGTTTATTTATCTTCATGGTATTAAAATCTGAGATATTGTCATGCAGATGTGATTTAACATACTATGTATAGTATATAGTAAGATATATATATAATATACAATTAATAATTTCATGTTCATAATTAACTAATACAAAATTAAAGCAGTTAAATAATGAAAGTGTTTTTAAGTTATGCTTCAGATTTCCATTTCTTGTTTCCACACTTTGAGATAAAATAAGACTTTTGATATAGTGTGACTGTATAGTGATATTTAGGATATAGTGAACTTCCAAATGCTAAAATCTGATGTTTTATGAACATGTAAATGTATTTGAAAAAAAATACATAAAATACATATATATGTGTATATACACACATGTGTGTATGTATATATGTATTAAATTTCTCATCACCTATAAAATAAATATAGTGACCTAGCCTTAGAATGCCAATATTTTTCCCTGATAAAAAAATACCTCCTAAAACCTACTGATACATGTATATGCATAAAAAGTGTTTATATGAAGCAGGATTTAGTGTAGGAAACGGAAAACTCTGGGATTTTCATTTCTGTCAAGAATAGATTGACAGAAAATTAGTTGCATCAGCATCACCTAAGAGTCAGAGGATAGGAGCCCTGGCCTGTTGTGGGAAACTTTGTTTCTAGGTAGTGCCAGCATAGTGATGATCAAGAGGTCCAGAAAACACTGTAGGCTTTGCAGCCAGTGGCTCTGCTGCCACAGCTGTCATCCCAAGCTGTCGCATAGTCAGAGCAATGCGGGTTCTAGCCCTGTGATCGCTGATGTGCGCTGCACCCTGGCTCTTGGCCACAACCACTCCAGGAAGAGCACCCCCGCCTCACTGTCACTATTGCAATTTTCATGTAAATGCATCCCAGCAACAAAATGCTTATCTTGTCTAAATCCAAGTACAGAATATAGGCAATATAGCTTTTAATCTTCCAGCCCCTGAAATTAACACTGAAGGAATGGGAAAGTTTGCCAAATTCTACTATAGCAACTTCTAGTACAATCCATCCCTTTACTATTTACCATCAATACGGTGTCCACAACTTTTAGATATATTGACATGTGAAAACAGCAATAACAAAAAACGTGTTCCCATCAAATGTAATAAGTTTCCCTCCTGTTAATGAAAGGATACTAACCCCTTGTCAAAAAAAGAGATCCAGAATTCATCCGCTCTGTTTCCATGTCTGAGTAACATCTACTGTCATCCTGGTTTGGTCCCAATACCACTTCAATAACCAGAAACCTGAACACTAAATCATAAAGATGATGACCACCAACAAATGTCTATAAAATATGGGAAAACAAGGTAGAGCAAAATATATGTAATATAAATTCAAATGTGCATACATAATATATTATAATATTTATTGCATATATACTAAGTGATATATTATATAATATTCCATATTTCTGTTTCGGCCATTATTTACAAGACCAGAGTTGATCTTTATATGTCATAAAGATCATTTTTCCATACCATGTTCCTTTTGCCCTTACACATCACTTACATTTTTCAGGAATTTTCCACTGATAAAATGACACAAAACTTCAATTTCAAAGGTCAGAGTCCTTGTTAGTCTTGTCGATTTGGGGTTTATCTAGACTTCCATTCATATTTACAATAGGACTTGGGATTATAAGAAGGCACCAGATCTCATGAATCACAGAAACATTCTTCTCTGTATCCACTCCAGTCCAGCAAACTACTTTCCCTTAGATAATTAGGATCATCTAGCCAAAAAACAAACTGCTTCATGGCCTATAGGGTTGGTGGCAGGAAGATACCCAAATGGCCCAGTGGAATTCATTACATCACTTCTTTTGCTTAAAACTCTTTCATATTTGTTTCTAATATATCCAACTTTAAAATACAGTATTTTAAATATTATAGTCATATACATTCTGTGCTCTATGAAATCATTTATTTTTTATATTAACAATGACGCTTATTTTTTCAAGATATCCTATGTTGTTTCCAAAATTTATCTTCAAATTAATCTCTGAAAGCATAAAAATATATACTTAAAGAAAAAATAAAGCAAACTTTTCCACGAATAAGATTGAAAAGCAGTACAGAATCACTGTTGTTTATGTCACATTATTTCTGAAAATAGATGTTGATGGAAGAATTGAGAGATAATATATAAAGATGAAATTGAAAGATTGAATTGATTTTAAATTTAAGCAATCTATTAGAATAACTTTATTTTGTTTATACAGACATATATGCATTATAATGCACACAAACTGTATACACATATGCAATTAACATACTTAGTTTTTCATCATCCTTTAAAATATTTTAGACTTCCAAAGGCTATATTCTTGTACATATTGGGGCTTAAGACATGACCAGCATCGTATTCAGAAAAGATAACTGGTCTTCTGTCAAATTTGGTAGAAATGAATTAATCCTTTGAATGACCAGCAACCATTACAAACATATCATCTTTAATGGAAAACCCACAGAATAAAAAGTTTTATTAACTCAAGAAGCCACCAGTCAACCTTAAAACACTGTTATAGTTGTAGTGACAGAATGAAAAGAGACATGTCAGCAGACAGAAAATAACAGAGACAGAAATTAACAGCTAGAGTCATAAAATGCCTGAGGTTTAAAGTAAAGAAGAGAATGAGATAGACAAGACACTGCTAACAGGGAGGATAAGAACTCCTATTTCCCCCTACTTGCACCTCGTCCAGTGGATTGTTGCCATGTGTCAGAATCATACCTTAGCAACAGTCTCCCATTTGACATCTGTCCATTGTGTGATCATTTCAAAGGTTTAGCCTTCATTATTTTTCCCTAATATGAGAAGTAGCTAAGTAGGAAGGAATTAACACTTTTCCCTTACCATTCCCAACAAATACTGTTCCCTAGCGATACTAACTGTAGCCACTCTTCCTCTGGAAAGGAATTCATAGAACATTATAGGGTAAAACAATGATAGCATTCCTAAAACCCTGTAATTTCAATAAAATTAAAAACAGAAGATACAAACACAAAGGAAGTTAAAACATGGTAATTATAGCAACATGGAGGGAACTGGAGGTCATTATCTTAAGTAAAATAAGCCAGGCACAAAAAGACAAATATTGCATGTTCTCACTTATATGCGGGAGCTAAAAAATTGAACACATGGGAGTAGAGGGCAGAAATATATAATAGATAACAGAGACTGGGAAAGGTGAGTGGTGGGAGGGAAAAGATGAAGAGAAGTGAATGAAAGGGTACAAACATAGAGTAAGATAAAAGAATAAACTCAATATTTGATAGAAGAGAAGGATGACTATACTTAACAAAAATGTGTTGTACTTGGGTGATGGACAGTCTGAATACCCTGACGTGATCACTACTCGTTACATACATGTAACAGTATTATAAGAGCTGTGGGTCTGTCATATATGCTTTTATTGTATTGAGGTATGTTCCTTATATGCCCAGTTTTTTGAGAGTGTTTATCATGAAGTAAGAAACTCAGCTCTAAAGTTGGTTCTAAAACTTGTTGGAATCGACTGTTTAAAAAAATCTTCAAGATGTTACTCTTATCAACTTTATGTTCGGTTTTTCTTTATATTGCTTTTATTTTCAAGGAGTTTTTCCATGTGAGGACCAAGATGGCCATCATCAATCCAGAGCTACCTTCTGTTACAAAAATAACTCCAATGAAAAGAATTCATTTCACCAAAAGCTATAGGATGGGAACTAATTGGCCTTACTGTTAATATGCTGAAATCTCAACCAATTACTGTGGCCAATGTAATCCATAACTTTTTGAGGCCTGACATAGGTAACATCCTCACTTCTAGAACCAGAATTAGAAATTTAGTGTCTATATAAATTACATGGATTGAAATCAGGCCAAGAATTTTCCTCCAAGGCAATATATAATTCTGTTACCAGAAGGTAGCTGAGATCAATAGTTGGCACATCTCACAGTGTTTTTCTGAGGCATTCTCCTGAGAAACATTTGATTTACTTTTGTAGACAGATGGAACCATTGTTAGAACTTGCATGACTACAGGCATATCTGAATTTCCTCCAAATGGTCTACCTGGTCTTCAGTAATTCAACCTTTCTAATGATTATATTAGCATTTAATACTCTGTATTACCTATCTTTCTCTTTGAAATACCCATAACATGTTTTTTTTCTCTTGACTGAACTCAAACAAAAGTGATAGGAAAACAAAACAAAACAAAAAGCATGTCCAATAGATCTAGGAAAACCTAGATGTAATCTTAGGGAAAACTAAAAAAAGGCCAATTCTTACTGTTATAAAAGTAGATGATATCATCTTATTAAATTTACAATATTCAAATTTACAATATTCAAATACCTGGACTATTCAAATGGAAATATTTAAACCTTTCACAACTTATGATTACTACAATTATAGAAGACACACACATCTCCAAAATCAATAGCTTTCCTACGTGTCAGCACTGACCAGTTGAAATTATAGTACCAAAAAGAAGCTACCAACATATAAGCATCTATGACTATATCTTTTATGAATTTAATCATGTCACATCTCTGCTTAAATGCTAATTGATGGTTTCCATTACAATTGCCTTAAACTCTAAAACACTTGACCTAGGAATGCTGGAATGATCTAGTCTCTTCCTCTTCAGGATCATTTCATCCAGTGATTATCTAATATCATCACTCACTCCTAGACATCAACTCTCTGGGTCTAGGGGTGTGTCTGTTTTATTCTTATCTTTGTACACTACCCTGGTCAATGCCTATAACATCATAGGGACTCAGTAAATGTTTACTGAATCTTTGATGAAACATTCATGGCACACATACACACGTAAAATTATAGACAAAATTACAATGGTGACTTCTGCTAGCTATTCAAATATACTGGGAAGTTATGCTTCATAAAATAATGTGATTCTGCTGTAAAAATAAGCAGATAGCACAATAAATGAGGAGAAAAAGCAAAGAAGCACACCTTTATATAAATGATTGGGTCTTAGAGGTTATTTGGTTGTAAAGAAAAGAATCTCTAGTGTTAGCTGAAGTGAAAAAACAGAATTCATTGACATGATAAAAGGATACCTCCTAGCAGCCAAGGGCTGCCCGCCAAAGTGGCAAATGGCCTGAAAATCCACCAGGAGTATCCATAGCACTTCTTTACCTGTTTCCTGGCTCTCCTTGAGGATTAAGACCAATCACTCCTTCTTTTTAGGCATTTATTTTATTTTGTGTTCTGTGTGTAGATTAACTTTTTCATGTGCAAAATTGTTTCTCTAGCCCTGTGATTTTCCTGCTAACATCAAATAATTTGACTATAGTCTATAAGAGCCCATTCCTAAATTTTAAGAGTGAGAGCTGATTGTCCAGATTAGTCCAGGAGTAGGGTCACATGTGTACTTACCTCTTGACAAGGTGAAGAGAACCAAGCTTCTGAGAATTGAGTGAGAGAGAGTGACAGCTTAGAGGAAGGGGTTGAAACTCCTAGTGGAGGTAGAGCCTCCAACAATGAACAGATTGTTAATGATTGGCACTAGAAGAATGAGTTAAATCTATTCAGAAATAAAATATTAGCTACTGATATAACATTTCAGAGGTAAATAAATTTCAATTGAATTAAAAAATGTGAAAATCCTAAGAATACTAGAAAATAATATAATTATTTCAGTCTTGTTTCAGAATTAATATCTTTCTAAACACCAAAAGTCTGGCTACATAAGAATTAAATTCTCTTTTCCCCAAGCAGCACAGATGATCATGAAGGCACAATGCTGCTTCCACAAACTTGGTACAGGGGGAGGATTTTCAAATTATGTGGCAAGGAAAAGGATAAAATTCTTACTATTAAACAACATTTATAAATCCATAAGGCAAAGTTTGAAGCAGAGAAAACAAAGAAATGGCACATTAAAATATTTAAAAAGCACAAAAGGACATAGATCATAAATAATCTAATAGACAATGTCTCATCTCACTATTGATCTACACAAGTAAGCTTATCTGATATTGAGATGCCATTATCAAAATTATCAAACATCAATAAGAACCCCCAAAACTGCAAATAGTAATACCTAGTTATTAAAAGATAATAGAAAATAAGAAAGCAAACATTGCTGTTCAAACAGTTAATTGATATATTTCAGTAAACACTTCAGTAATCCTTTAGAAAACCATGGAAACATACAAAAACTGAGCATAAGAAATATAAGTGACATGAATAAAGTTTTAAGTATAAAAATTTATTGTGACATTATTTGTAATAGTAAAACACAGAAAAAAATCCAGTGTAAAAAGCAGAGAATTAGTGGAACCACATCCATAAATGGAATAACATAAAACACCTGAAGAAAAATACCTAATAAGTTTGAAAAATTGAGAAAACCCAATTAAGCATGAAAGTCCTATCACCAAATAATGTATTAACTATTATTATAAACTCCTCACACTCAAACATAAATTTGGAAAGACATATGTTGAAATGTTAACAATTGTTTGAGTTATTGACCAACAATGACTTTTATTTTCTTTTTGGGATTTTCTTTATTTCTCTATTTTTAAGAAATATCTTCATTGAGTTGCATTAAGAAATATAACAAAACAGAATCAGCACAAAGAGTCTTTGGCATTTGATAGTTCTACATTTGAATCTTATCTTTGCAACTTATCATATACAGCTGCGGCCCCCAACACCCAGGCCACAAAACAGTACTGGTCTGTGGCCTGTTAGGGACTGGGCCACAGAGCTCTACCATGCACCCCCCAACCCCCGCCCACCAAAAAATTGTCTTCCATGAAACTTAGGAAACTCGGTGGGGAGGAGCATGCACAACAAGAAGTGAGTGGAGAGTGAGCAAAGATATGAAGTTTCATCTGTATTTACAGCCACTCCCAATAGCTCACATCACTGCCTCAATTTGGGCTCCCCACCCCAGTTAGGGTGTGTGGAAAAATTGTCTTCCATGAAACCAGTCATTGGTTCCAAAAAGGTTGGGAACTGCTGAAAACAGATACTTAAGAAAGGTATTTAGTGCTTTAATGCTTATATTGTTTACTATAAAATTGCAATATTAATAGTTACTAAGAAATGTGATATGCATCATTATATGAATTAAATAAATTAATGTACTGTTTACAATGCTTATAATATACCAAATATTTAACACATGTTTTTACTAATTTAAAAACAGTAGGTACATTAGTTAACATGAGAATACATTTCTAAAGAATGGGGCATATATTAAAAAGTGAAAAGAACATAAAACTTATGTGTGATGAATGTATTTTTATATTTCAGTGGTCCTGCATTGTGATGACCTTTGCTTCACACATTACTTCTTAAAATGGTGCAGAAAAATATTGTACATAGATATACTTTAATAACAAGTAATTCAGGCATCACCATGAAGTCAAACATAACACACTGATTGAATTTGAAGTTTAATTTTTCTGATTGCCAAGATTACACACTGAACATGCTTTAGTTCCTGGCGATTCTCATTGGAGGTGGTACATAACTACCAAATATAATCATTTGCAAATTGAAGCCACGATCATATTCACTTATATCTATTCTTTTTTTAATTAATGAACTTTATTTTTTTAGAGCAGGTTCAGGTTAATAGCAAATTTGAATGGAAAGTACAGAAAGTTCCCATATACCGTCTGTTCCACACATGCAACCCCCCCAATAGGAGCATCAGATATACAATGGTACATTTGTTACAATCTATGAACTTACATTTAACATGTCAGTATCACCCAAAGCCCATAGTTTACATTAGTTTTCTTTTTTAAAAATATCTTGAAAGTTTATAAAAAATTAAAAGTAATATCTCATTAGGAAAAGTATAAACTATACATGAAATACAAAGAATTAAAAAATTTATTCCTAATCACTAATTATCTACCACTATTTGTAAACTATCTTTTAAACTATCTACTATTTTTAAAGTTTTTTTAAACTCAGACCTCTGAAACTCACTTCCTTAAAATTTAACCTCATAGACAGTTGTGCAGATTATTGTCATTATCTTTAAGGTTTTATATAAGATTATACCTTATACCTTAATATAATGTATTTTACTAATACATTTCAAGTTAAGTTTTAATTTCTTAGGATAAAAAGTCTTAAACCAGAATTTATTAGAATAGAATGAACATATTAAAGATGGCTTGTTCACATTCTGTTCAGAGTGGCTAGAATAGTGCTTGATACCTAGACTCCAATTTAATCGAATTAATTTGTACATGCTTAGCACTTTTCTAGAGACTTGATAAGGTAGAGCAATAAACAGCACAGATAAAACCCCCTGCCCTGCATGAACATTCTAGAAAGGAAATGAGTTGATTAGCGTAGTATGTGGGGAGGTAATAAGTGCTGAAGAGAAAAAGAAAGCAGGGTGGGTGGTTGGGAGTTCTGGAAGGGAGGTATAATTCTAAACAGATTGGTATGGAGAGGTTTCACTATGACGAAGACTTGAAGGAAGTGAGGACTTAAATCTTGGGACTGTCTTGGGGAAGAGACACAAAGTTGGAGAAACAGTCAGTATTATTACCTGAATAGGAGAAAGGGGTTAGCAAGTTAAAAAGAAGGCAAATTAGGTCTAACAGCTAATGTAGCTATCAATTCTCTGTGAAGGTTGAAAGTAAAGATTTTGCTTCTTACTCTGAGTGAAACGGGAAACCAATATGGGATGTGAGCAGCAAAGTAACCTAAACCAATGTCCATATTAAAAGGATTACTGTGGTTTGTGATAAATATCCTTGAAGTGTGGCATGGATGGAAACCATTTAAATAGCTACTGAAATAATTCAGGTGAGGTGTGATGGTCTCTTGGGCCACTGTAGAATGACAGCAACGAAACTGGTGAATGAATGTTTTATTTTTTCCCTCTGGGTAGATGCCCAGTAATGGGATTGCTGGATCAAAT
>CAUYPO010119610.1:0-33736 GCA_963574435.1 Cheirogaleus major | reverse complement strand
TTTTTAGTTGGCCAATTAATTTCTATTTTTAGTAGAGATGGAGTCTTGCTCTTGCTCAGGCTGGTTTCGAACTCCTGACCTTGAGCGATCCTCCCACCTCGGCCTCCCAGAGTGCTAGGATTATAGGTGTGAGCCACCGTGGCCAGCCCAAGACCACTTCTTGAGCTTAGCAGTGACCAGAGATACAACTAGAGGATTCGAGCAGGGGAGAGGGAAGAGCATATGGATCAAAACAGAAATCTGAGAAAGACACACAGAGAGGAACAGAGGAAGAAGAGATGTGACTCTGGGGAACAGGAAGCAGAAGAGAGCATTAGCGCTAAGCTCTGCTCTCCTGTTTCTGAGAAATTCTTTTTACCCCACTTATAAAAGTAATACAGGTCCAAGGAACACATGGCAGAAAACACAGAAAAGTAACAACAGAAAATGAAAACCTCCCTAATCCCATCCCTGAGAAAGAACCACGGTGAACAGGTACGTCCCCAGCTGATGCGACGGCACAGGTGGGAGGGGAGGGCACCCGGCCAGCAGGAGTCGGGAGAGGAGGGAGGTGGAGGCGGGAGCCGGGCTCTGTCCTCCACGGGGGACACACAGAGCCTGAAAGGTTTTCAGAACTAGTGCAACTCTCTCCTTTAGAGATGGGGAACTGAGATTTCAGCATCCTGGAGACGTACAAAACAACTCAGTACACCAGGGAAGAGCAGAGCTGTAGGCAAGACTGCAGCCAAGTCCTCTCTGGTACCGCCAAGAGAAGGATCAAAAGTATTTGGAAGTCAGTGGTTTTATAAGTGTCTCCTTTCTGCAGCTTGTACCAAAAGAACGAAACAACCCCATTTCTCTTGGAACGACCATAATTCTGATACCAAGACAGATCTTTTAAGCAAGAACACACACCCACATTCACGGGCAGCCCGGCAATGCAATGGGAACGTGGCCACGCCTCCTGGGCTAATGCTACCTGAGCCGCATCCCAGGTTCCCAGATGCAGGGGACGGACGGAGCACATCCTCTCCACAGCATCATGGAGGACATGACACCACTGGTCTGGCTTAGCAGTGCCCAAAGACACCACTAGTGGCTTCTCACACTGGAACGGGGACATGTATTAGTTTCCTGGGACTGCCACAACATAAACCATAAAGCGGGTGGTTTAAACAACATAATTTATTGCTGCGCAGTTTTGGAGACCAGAAGTCTCCAGAAATCAAGGTGCTGGCAGAGTTGGTTTCTTCTAGAGGCTATGAGGGAGCATCTGTTCCAGACCCTCCCCTAGCTTGTGGTGGCCTCAGGCGTTCCGTGGCTTGTAGATGGCCTTCTCCCTGTGTCTTCCCATCACCCCCCCCCATGCACGTCTGTCTCAGAGTCCATGTCCCCTTGTAATGAGGACCTGTCATACTGGATTAAGGTCCACCATGCTCCAGTAAGAGCTCATTTTACCTTGACCATTTACAACTACCTTATTGACAAATAAGGTCACATTCACAGGCACGGGGAAGAGGGTGGGGTTAGGACTTCAACATCTCTTGGGGGACACAACTCAACCAGGAGCTGGAAGCAGAGGGCTGGAGCTGGCTGGGGCGGTGGGAGGCTGGGATGGAGGTAGAGCTAACGCATGTGAGTGGACGTAGGCTGAGGAAGTCTGGACAAACAAGAGACAGAGGAGTCCGGGGTTTTGCAGCAGCGAGTGCAGGTGTCTGGCATGGCCCAGAGAGGCAGCAAAGAAACGGACAGGGAGCAGAGGACAGCTGAGCTCTAGCTACCACGTGCAGGGGCACGCAGGTATTCATTCACCCAAAGTGTGTGAGTAGTCACATTGGTTATTAAAATGATGAAAATGTTCTTTTCCAGTTGGAAAACTGCTTCTGCTCTGACCTCCTTGCCCCAAGTGCCTCCAGTCACCAGGACCCGCCACAAGGTGCCTACTAGTGGCCCCAGAATCTGGTCACTGAAGTGTTAATGCTTGGCCTGGTTTGAGGGAAGGGGCAGGACCCCACGTCACCATACTGCTCCCTAATCCCTCCCTGTGGCAGACCACTCAATAGATTCCCATAAATTCCTCAACTCTCAACCCTGTTCCAGGAGCTATTTCTTCTGGGGCTGAGAGTGTCTTTGGACATGCAGACAGGCGCTAACCACAGCCAGCGAGAAGGCAGGGGCTTCATTCAACGGAAGTTTCCAGGGTGTCTACTATGTGCATGGCACAGCTCATGATCCACCCAGGGGTGATAAGACCACAGTGGATCTCAGCGCCTGCTCCCTGCGCCGGTCAACACATGGCCCCCAGGGAGTAGGCACACGGTAAACACGGGCACCTTGCATGACTCACTTCTCACCCCGTTTTCTTCCTCCCACACCTCCTGGATGAGTGAGTACTGCCTGCTTTGGAATCCAACTGGGTACGAAATAACAAAAAAGCTGCCACTCCACTCCAAGCTCTTCCTCCAACAGTACAGATCCCATCGATGGGACACCATGCCAGCTTTACCTATGGAGGCTCAGTACCAAACAGTTGAGGGTGACCAGCACGCGGGGGCTGCCACGCATGGTCTTAACATTGTGAGAGCCGGAAGGGACTTTCAGAGGTATATTCAGGCAGGAAAGAAAACTGACTCCAACCTACGAGGCAAGTCTCATTTCACAATCTCGGGCCCACTCAGGAAGCATATAATGTCTTTGCAAAGTGTGGCCATTTGCATTGTGTTCGCCCACACCACCCCTGCAAGAAGCCATCCAAGTGGATGATTAGAGCTGGGCACAGAGGCATTTAGCAAACACTTGTTGCTTGATAATCAATTCACGTGGTCCTTGCCCACTCACCTATTAGAATAAAACCTACAGATGATTTCCGTTTGTGCTCGGAGTTCCACTGACTCCATGGGACCTAACCCTTTACACAGCTACACCGGTTCTGTCCAGACTGCCTGTCCCTGTAGCCCTCAATGTCCTGCTGCAACCACAGGCTCCCACTGTCCCCCCGACCCCCAACACAAGCCTCACACAAACCCCAGCACGGCAATGCTTCCTGTGCTAACCTGTCAGACTCACGTAAAAGCGTCTGCAAAAGGGCAGAGAATGGGATGCATTTTAAGGTCCCTCTTGGAACTGATGCTTCACAACTGTTGACTAATGAATTGTTTCAGCCTAAATTTTTTATTCTCTTGCTTGGTCCCTTTTCTGAAATCTCCCATTTCCAAATGCATTCATAAAGTATCTTCTTGACTTTGTATCTGATGCCACCTCTCACCTGCCACGCCTGATGCAAAACCACAGGGCTCCCTCTAAACACAGAGCCGAGACTCCCCCACAGAACTAGACACGGAACATGCACGCATGAAGCTCAACTGATTATTAAAAAATAATTGAAAGTAGTGGCAATCTTGGCTCCACCTAGATGTGTTCAGGCAGGAAGGCAGGGCTTTCATGATTTTTTGAAAGACAACAGGTATCTGGATGTTTATTTTAAAAACCTCCCAATTTTTTAATGTTGGCAACTAATTGAGCATTTTTAAGCACTGTGTACATAGTTCACAAATGCTTTTGTGAACAGTCTCTAGCTTAAAGACAATCCAGCATGTGGCATCTACTCTACTGTCTCTTTGCAGGATAGCTCACTCCAGCGGTCCTGATTCTGCCTGACCATGTCACCTCCCCCATCCTCCCCACCCCAAGACATTATAATGCCATTTCCCTAGGACTTCGATCATCACAGATCAGGTTTTTATTCTTAAATTTTTCTTTAAATTGAGAAGAGGCCTTGCTATGTTGCCCAGGCTGGCCTACAACTACTGGACTCAAGCAATCTCCCGCCTCCACCTCCTGAGTAGCTGGGATGACAGGCACATGCCACCGCAGACCAGCAGCTTTTAATAAGAAGATTTCAAACCAAGCAAATGTCATTCCTTATGAGTACACAATTCACAGTCAACCTGTATTTTCTTTGGGCTTTAATTAATTAATATTAGCGGGTGTGGTGGTGAGCGCCTGTAGGCCCAGCTACTCAAGAGGCTGAGGCGGGAGGATTACTTGAGCCAGGAGATTGAGACCAGCATGGACAACATAGCAACACTCTGCCTCAAAATAATAATAATAATAATAAGTATTGGTTGACCTAATGCCTGGCAGAGATCTGTCTCTTCATATGGAAGCTCCTTTATGTTCTCAGATCCCTCTGGGCTCTGCAGTGTAATAAATGGAGTGACTATTCACTGGCACATGCTTCCTAACTAAAGTCGAGGTGAGTTAGAACACCCCAGTCTTAAAATCTCCAGGGAAGAAAAAAACAAAAGAAGAAACTTTACAACTCCCCCAAACCTCTAGGGCCTGACCTGTTTCACTTAGACTCTAAGTTCCTCAGAGGCAAGGATGTTGTTCATCTTATCCCGATGCCAGAGCTCTGAGCAGCATGTAAAAATGAAAAGCATAAGCCCCAAATTCTTTGGCTTAGCCTTACCTAGAAATGAAGTTGAAACCAGAGCCCATGCGTGCTTTAAAAAAAAAAAGACCAAAAAAAAAAAAAAAAAAAATGCTGAGATCAAAGCAATTTTTGAGCTATTGACTCAAAATCTTTGAAATGATAAGACCTGCCACTACATCTTGTTATACAGATAAGAATAAAGGCTGGGATAAAAGTTACCCTGATGATGCGTAAGAACACAAACATCAGCCAGGGGAAGGGCCTTTCTCGGCAGTTTTATAAATCCATTCATTCTAAATCCTGTCATCATAAAACTGAGTTACTTGTCTTCAAGTTTTTCTTCCATGATATTTTACAACAGTTGATGGCTACATAACCTTTAACCTTGGGACTATAATGTATGTTTACCTGTTCAGAGAAAACTCAATTTTTTCATTGTATTTCTGTAAGAAAATTGCATTCAGATTGTTCTTCAGCTTTATAATATTTGATCCATTGGCTATGGCTCCACCCATTTCATTGTCACTAAGTGTCCTTGCAAGTAAAAACTGGGTGGTGACCACTGGAAAACACTTAAAAGGATAAAGACAAAATTTTTCCTCTTTCTAAATAGCAGATTCCGATTCCACAGGTCTGTGGTGGGATCTGTGCATTGGTATTTTGTGACACAGCCCACTCCCTAGGTGTTTCCGATGCTCACTACAAATCTGGGGATCAGTGAATCAGGCAGGACTCCCCAGCCAAGGCATCTAAAGAACCGTTTCTGAAGGATGCCAAGTCACAGGCTCACCCACCATGCCCACACATGCCTGTTTTTAATAATACTTTTATTGCAATATGATCTGCATGCCATAAACTTCTCTCTCTAAAAGCATATAATACAGTATTTTCTGGTATATTCACAGAGTTGTATAACCTTCACCACTATCTAATTTTAGAACATTTTCATCCTCTCAAAAAGAAACCCCATTCCCATTAGCAGCACTCTCCACTCACCCCTGCCCAGCCCCTGGCAACTGCCGCTCTACTTTCTGTTTCTGTGGGTTTTCCTATCCTAGGCATTTCTTATAAATGGAATCATACAGCACATGGCATTTCGTGTCTTAGCTTCTTTGACTTAGCATGATGTTTTCAAGGTTCACCCATGTTGTAGCCTGTATCAATCAGTACTGCATTCATTTCTGTGGCTGAATAATATTCCATGGTATGGATACACCATAGTTTGTTTGTCCATTCCTCAGCTGATAGACATTTGGGGTGTCTGGCCATTATGAAGAATGCTGCTCTGGACAGACACGCATGGTTTCTGTGTGAACGTGTGTTTTCAGTTCTCTCGGGTGTAGAAGTAGGAGTGGAATGGCTGGGCCATATTTTACAGGTTCCCTTTTGTTGCACTTCCATATCTGAATGATGTGCTGCTAATCGGTGACTCCATCTAACAGCCAACGAGGGACACTCACACATTGTTTAACAATAGGCAGTCTTCTGCAAGTAACTCAACTCTCTACGATAGAACAGAGCAAACAATAAAATCTGTCTCTTTTGTCTTTCCACTTTTATGGGTCTTCAACTCACTGGCCGTGTGAATGACTCTCTAACTCACCTGCATTTACCACAAACGAGAGATTACTGGTCTTAAAAACTGGGGAAAAATGAGGGGTGTGTTATGCACTTAAGTATTACCTAAATATAATGAATTCAAATGGATGCCTTGGAAGAGAAAACAAAACCCACACAGAAGCAGATTAATACTAAGCTTTAAGACCTTCCATTAAGAGTCCATTAAAGAAAAATAATAAAGCCAAAATGAGGCTTTATATAAATTAGGCTGGCACACTCACTTGCACACACTCTCTCACTCAAACACACACACGTACACACAATGCCTAATGTTATCAACCAAACGTGCCAAATACGAACATCTTTTTAGTCTCACATTTGTCTAACACAGATGGACAGAAGAAAATAGATGGGTGTTTTTGGACGTAGAACCTTCTCAGGGCAACTTTTATTAACAGGGAATTATCAGGGCTGTGCTGTTCTACTTGGGGAGTTAGAAAAAGATCCAATTATTTGTAACAAAGAAGAACTCAAAGAATCCTTTGTAAAAGTGTTCTAACTGGAAAACTTATCTAGAAACTCACATTAGTTCCTGGTGTAATAAAGTTAAATGGGAATCCACTCATTTAAAGAAAAATTAAAACAAGAAATCAAGAAAATTGCTATTTGGCAAATGAACCCCAAAGCTCAAATCCCGGTTTAGTCCTTCAAGCTTAACTCACAAACATAATAAAACATTTACAGACATAGATTCTTTGTCAAAAGAGCTTAAGACCAGTTACAGATTCCTTTGTTCCTTTTCCACTCCCACCGTTTCACTTGACTAGCCTTAAAAAAAAAAAAAGATTAAGAACAATTCCCAGCTCTCCTGGGTTTAGGTTGATGCTCTAACAAGATGAATAGGCTTCCCTTAAAATAATTGTTATTGCAGGTAATTTTCTAAACTGTTAACTCAGTTATTCTTATTTTAAATTAAGTGACCACCACCCATGCCCATCCTTCTGAATATTGAGCCAAAAAAGAAAAAGATCAGAAGCCTGGGGGCCGGTCACAGCCTGGCCTATGAGTGGCAAGGTAACTCAGAGCCAGTTCCCTTACCGCACGGGGACTCTACCTCCATATGTGTGAAATGGATGGGGTCTATTTCTTAGACCAGAGATCATCAAACTTTCTCTGTTAAGAGCCAGATAGCAGTAAATAGTTTCGGTTTTATGGGCCACATGGTCTCTACTGCAACTACAGACACTACTCAACTTATGATGGGATTACACTCGATAAGCCCATCTAAGTTGAAAATGCATTTAATACATTGAACCTACTGAACATCATAGCTTAGCCTAGCCTACCTTAAATGTGCTCAGAACATACCCATTAGTCTACAGTTGGCCAAAAACATCTAACACAAAGCCTATTTTGTAACAAAGTGTTGACTACCTCATGTCATTTACTGAATGCTGGAATATAGCTTCTACTGAATGCATATTGCTTTTGTACCATCGTAAAGTTGAAAAAAATTGTAAGTCGAACCATTCTAAGTTGGGTACCATCTATATGCAACTCTGCCATCGCAGTGCAAAACCAGCTGTAGATATACGTAAACAAAAGAGGACAGACAGCTGTGTTCCAATGAAGCTTTAGTTACCAAAATAGGCTCTGGGTTGAATTGGGCCCATGGGCCGTAGTTTGCCAACCTCTGCATTAGATGATTTGGAAGGTTCCCCCCAGGATGACCATCAAGTAAGGGTCACTGAAACCTACTTTTATGATTGATCAAGTCATTAGGGTCTGACACTGGTGCCAAACATGCACCACAGCACTCAGTTCTAGAAGAGTCTCTGCATTGGACTCTTCCTCACGTTTCCATCAATAGCAACCTTCTATTAATATTCTGGTCGGTATCTCGCTCATGTTCTGTTGACCACCCACCTTGGGCTTCAAAGAAGCATCACTCTGTCAGGGCTGGAATCAAGTTTTCTGAGAGGCTGCTGGGAGTCAGACGATACAACCCAAAAGTGCAGGGAAATAGCTCTCCAAGAGGAGAAAGCTTGGCCAGTGGGAAACAGAAGACAAGAAAGAGGTGAGCAGATAAAACATCTCTGCTTCCTTGTGGACTCCAAGTGCCCCCTATGGCTCCTCTCTGTTACCCTTCTAGAGAAGTGAACACACCTGCTGAGTGACCTGCCTGGTCTCTCTGCATTTCATGGTCAAACACCAGCCAGCATCACTGGGCTTCTTCCTTGGCCTGCTTTCCCCTTCATACTCGTCCTCACAGCTCTGGGCTGACACCTCCTAAATAAGATGTTAACACTTAACCCTTGCCTCAGGCTCTGCTTTCTATCAAAAAAGGGCTAAAATACAACCACAAATGATCCTTTTTCCTTAAAAATAAAAGACGTAGATAAAATAAATGAAACTACTAGATTTAGAGTGTACAAAGATAAATAAATGCAAGGTGAAATACTGACTCATACATTAAACGAAACTAATCTTGGGCTTCAATACTGGCTTCAAATACTACTACAATGTCCAAATGGTAAAATGTAGCAGAGACAATATCTAAAAGATTGGCATCTCTCCAAAAAGAACCTGAGTACCTGTGACCATATCACTGTCAAGTGATTAAGGATGCATACCTGGCATTCTGATTATAAATGGAACAAACAATGTTGTGCTCTCTCTCTTAAAATGCAATCATCTGTTGTGTAAGTAAGAGGTCTCTGCTATGGTCGGAATGTTTGTGTCCTTCCCAAATTCACCTGTTGAAATCTAATCCCCAGTGTGACAGTGCTAAGAGGAAGGGCCTTTAGGGGGTCATTAGGTCATGATAACCC
Source organism: Cheirogaleus major (assembly GCA_963574435.1). NCBI lineage: Eukaryota > Metazoa > Chordata > Mammalia > Primates > Cheirogaleidae > Cheirogaleus > Cheirogaleus major. The sequence continues at coordinate 24,931 of CAUYPO010119610.1, read as the reverse complement.
TGGTGGGATTAGTGCCCTTAAAAAAGAAATCAAAGGGAGCTTGTTTGCCCTTTCCACCCCGTGAGAATGCAGCAAGAAAACAGCCCTCCATGAACCAGAAAGCAGACCCTCGCCACACACCAAATCTGCTGGCATTGATCCTGGACTTCCCAGATTCCAGAACTGTGAGCAATACATTTCGGTTGTTTATACATCACCCAGCCTATGGCATTGTGTTATAGCAGCTCACACAGACTAAGACAGTCCCCTTAACACTAGAGGCTGTTGGTAACAGCTCACTCTCCATGAACTAAACACAACCCCAACTTTTAGCAACAGAGTCAACTTTTGGTGGGAATGGAGCACTTTCCTAGAGAGTACAGGACAAGCAATTTCCTGATACCAGAACCCCTAGAGTTCCTGGGGCTGAACTGAAGGCCACTTTGCACGATGAAATCCCCTGAAGAGCCACAAGCTGTGGGGGAGTAAGTGAGATGGGGACTTCCCAAAGTCTCACGGAGCATGCTCTGATGGCGTTGGTGAGTTTACATGAAAGCAGCGGTGTTACTGCATTAGCTTACCCACTGAAACTTCCTGCTAACCATCTGGCCCAACATGGTTTACTAAATAATCAGTGCATTTGCCCAGTGATTTAAAATATCACCCCAACCCATGAATCTGATCTATATTTCAGTCTGTCTCAGACTTCCCCTCCTTGATCTTTTCTCCTTTTCCTTTTATGACACTACCTCCTCCTAGGTTCCTGGTACCTTGGACAATTCCTTCGAAGTTTCTTTGGCCACTCCCTTAAACCTTGTGCTGCAAAGCTCCATCCTACAGGCTTGCCCTGGGTGATCTTCTGCATCCTCATGACTTCATCTTCCTGCTAATGAAATGCACACCCTGGACCACCAGGTGTGGTTGTGCAGGTTGGTCACTGCACAAGGGGGCAAGGACAGATGAAATCTACCCTGCTGTCTGCATGCCAGGCCCTGTATCACGTGGCTCCCCAAGCTCCCATCTCTAGCCTAGATGTCCCCCAAGTCACCAATCCATTTATGCAAACATGCCAGCCATCTCTCCCTGAATGTCCCCCAAGAACTATGCACTCAACATGGACTCATTTTCTCCCTTCAGAACTATATCCCCCATTTTCACTGCATGGCTCCATCACACGAGGCAGAAAACCAGGAGGAATCTGAGCGCTCCCTGCCCCTGACTTGCCACATCCTGTCTGACATATTCTACCTCCTCCACTCCAGCCACTGCTGTAGAATTGGAGTTTGACCTCATTATTTCTCTTCTCATTTAGTCTGTCAGGCTCCATGCTTACTGGCCTTAAAGATTTCACTCTGCTGCACAGTAACCTGGCCACAATACTCCGATCATGTCATACCACTGCTTGGACACTTTCCAGGCTTCCCACTGCCCACAGGATACAGATCCAAACCCTCAAAATGCCTCGGGGGCCTTTCATAGCTCAGACCCCTGACTCTCTGCTACCTCTTGTTCCTTACCAATGCCACACGACACATCAGCCTTTCTCTTGTTGCCCTGCCTTTGCTCGTGCTGAAACCTGCGCTTGGGATGCCTGAATTAAGAGGCCCCTCCTCAAAGACGTGGTTGATACCCAGATGGAGTTTACCAACCCCTTCCTTGAGCCCCCAGATTTCCATGCTTATATCCACAGCACTTACAGGTTTATATGTTTCTCTGGCCCCATTAGAACTACAGTCTCTGAAAGCAGAGACGGTATCTTGTTTGATTTTGTATCCCCAGAGCCTGGCATGGTGGCCGGCACCCTGACAACCTCATTCATAAATCCTCAATGGATGTGGAAATAAGCTGATTAGCCAGAGCAAGGTAATGCAAATGTAAATTAGACTTTCAACCGGTTGTGTGCGTATGTGGTGTGAAAATGGGGCCAGAACACCTATTACGCCCAAGCGGTCGCTGGGAAAGAAGAAATGAGGGATTGAGAGAGGGAAACCGGAATTATCTGGAAAGAAGGCAGACAGACAGACAGACAGAGAGGAATGGCCCGCTCAGAACAGGGACCACGTTTCCTGGGCAGTGGGCCTGGCGTGCCCATGAACTGCTGCCCGGAGCAGGGAGGAAGGGGCTTTGGCAGGGGGTGGGCAGGAAGGTGCCGGCGGCCGGCCCGCAGGGAGGAGGCACAGACTCAGACCTCCATGAGTTGGGAGGTAAGAGAAGAATGAGTAGCTATTCCGATAGACACTTTCCTGCAGAAAGGCAGTCAGATTCAAAAACCTTAAAAACACCAAATACAAACAGGTCTAAGAAAGGATTCCAGGGAAGAGGCAGAAACACAGCAGCTCCCTTCTCTTTAGGCCTCAGAGCAAAGTCCCTACTGTGATGTTCAAGGCCTACATGAAACGTGACTAACTCCTGGCCATCGGCAGCGCATCTCCCATCCCAACCCCTTCCTCATCCTTCCCATCCAGCGGAAAGGTACCGCCGCCACCTCCTCCAGGAAGCCTCCCCTGACTCCCCAGGGTCTGTCATGTGCACTTAAAACACCCTGGACTTCTTCACAGCCCTTCTCATGATTGTAATCAAATAGGTATTCATTTAAAACCTGCCTCCACGCAAGAAGATACGCACTTTGAGGGCGAGGACTGCTTTGTCGCCCTTCTCATATCTCTAGCATCCAACACTCACTCTGCCTGGTACATACGTGAGGCTCAGTGAGTATGTGTTGAATGAATAATTCAGTCAAACAAACAGGTAAACAATGAATGAAACAACTAATGAATAAAACTGGCTCATATCTAGAATGAAAGACCACGGAGATGGAATTACCCTCAGCGCACAAGAAAGGAGAAGAAGGCTAAGCAGGGCTGGTCCTCCTGGAGCCGACAGCTGAGCCAGAGCAGTGTCCAACCACGGCCTGCGGGCCAGCCTGGCCCTCCCCCATCATCACATGGGCAGTGCACTCGCCAACTAAGATCATCTTTTATATCGTTGAACAATTGAAAAAGAATCAAAAGAAGAATATTTCATAACATGTAAAAGTTATCTGAAATTCACATTTCGGTATCCATAAAGTTAGTTTTATGGGCTCACTGACACTCATTTGTTTACCCATTGTCTGTGGCTGCTTTCATGCTACAACAGTAGAGTTTTTAACTTGAAAGTGTATTATTCTCTAATTTTTTAAAAAAAGATTTTGAAAAAAGATGCTGATTTTAGACAGCCACTTTTTCTTTCCTACGCTCCCCTTGGCAATAGAGTAGCTAATTCAGGACAAGAACGGATCCAAATTCTTGTTGATCTCAGGATCCTGTAGGCTAAATTCTGCATTTTGCGGACGCAGATGGGGTGCTGCATATAAACACAGTCTCTTCTGAAACCTCAAGTCTCGGGTAACAGTGCAGAGCTGCTCATGTGTTTGTTTTGAGGAAGCATAAGGTTAGAGTGGTCAGAAGCAGTCCCACTTCCCTTTTCCTAGAAACTCTGACACTTCTTCAACTAGACCCCCTCTTTAGAGCCCAAGGGGGGGTCAGGTTGCCAGGGGATATGAACAAGCCAGCAGCCCAGAGTGGCAGCTGTCAGTTGCCTTCTTTGTGTCTCTGCTCACCAGCATCTGCTCCTGTCACCAGGACCCCTCCCAGTGCAGGCTCCTAATCATGAGACATATTAGAGATCCCCTCGGGTGGGCAGAGGTGGCCATGAAGTCAGGTGGACACAGGTGAGAGAAGTGAGAGGCCAAGGCTGAGCCAGCAGGTGGATTTGGGTAGAATTTGACTTTCTGCCTTGGCAAGCACGTCTATGATTTCTACCAAATTCATCCTTCCTTGGTTTTAATCCTCTCACTTCCCTCATGGTAATATCTTCAGGGAGTCATGGAAGACACTGGGCTATTAGCTGGTTTGGCTGCCCTGCCCAAGACCACAGCCTGCAACAGTGTCCCCTGCTCACCTTGCTGCAGACCCTGCCACACTGTGCACCCCACTTTATAAACCATCCCCAGCTGATATCCAGGGATCCCGGGGTCGTTCGAGGGCCTGGGAAATCCATCATAACTGTGGGCACTGAGGAGTGGTCCTACTCAACTCGGACATGCACATGGAACCTGTGCTGTCTGATGGGATAAATAATCCACAAGTAGCCCCAGCATTTCCCAAAGAACACTCTGAGAAATATCAGCCAGTGAGATACTTAAGAGAAAAAGATGTTGTGCTGAAATTAGAGAAACCTCACATTTCCAATCCCCGTTTCAGAGCTGCAGTATCATTAGTACATTCAAAGTTCCAAGAAATCATGCAGTAGTTTAACCTGGTTACCTTGATTTAAACAGCTGTTGACCATCGAACCCTTTGAGAGCCCATTGCCCAAGGCAATGAGACTGTGTCCAACACAGATCGCCAGCGAGGGTGTGAGGTTCCGAGGATGACCACACCTCGAAGGGCAGCCTTCCCTCTGAAGATAACTCCCAGGACCACAGACCCAGTTTGGGACCCCTACCACTCAGCACTGTGGGGACAGCAAGACTCTACTGCAGCCCTTGGGTACAGATTGATGAAGAAAGAGCCGGGAGGAAAAAACTGCCCCTCCAGAGAGACAGAGCCCCGGGGGCCGTGCAGGATGCTCCCCCGAATGGGACTCACCATTGGTGGTCGTGTTGACATAGTAGCGCCGGCCCTGAGGGGACAGGTAGCTCTGCCAGCCAGGTGGAAGGACGACAGTCTGGCTTTCTTCTCCTGGCGGAGGGGGTACCATTCCAGGCTTCTGTTGGGGAGGAAAGAGAAGGTCACATCCATCTGGCATTTTTGCAAGTGTTTTTAAACCAGGAAGTCAGGGGCTGGTGAAGGCACCCTAGAATAGCTGGACGTTGGAGAGTGCATGGCCCACACACCCTCTGGGGAAGTCACAGGCAGCACGTGTGTGATCTCAGGGGCTGCACGAGCATGAGGGGTGAGAAGCACCTGTGCTTTCAGGGCCACTGCACAGGGGACAGCTTCCCCAGGAGCACAGAGGGAAATGCCAGGCAGCTAACAGAGCTGGACTCTCTTCTAGTCAGCCCCCTAGAACATCACTCACAGAGGTGCTGTACTTTCCAGGGTCCCTGCCACTTCCACCAGCTCCTGTTGTGGAATCTGAGGACTGAAATTCCCGGGACCACCAAGCACAGCAGCAGACAAGCCCCCGGGCCTGCTGTGCAAACCCGGCACAGGTAATTCATGCAAGCCGCTGCAGAGCGAGACGCAAAGCGTTCTATCGCAATTCCCGAGAAGCCAGGAAGAGCTACAAGCAGCTTTTCTCATCAAGTGTCCAAATCCCTCTGGCAAATAGACCTAGCACTCGGGGACAGAACAGACACCGGCTTTCCATTATAGGCACTTACATGCAGTTTAATTGCTTAACCATGTACATTACTTTTCATTTTAAAAAAATCAGAGATAAATACATATGACATATAGAGACTACAAACAGACACAGATGCAAAAACAGTGGTGCTCCCCAGACAGTGGGCTTATGGGCAATTTTTATTCTTTCCTTTCTAGTATCTGTTCCCTCTAAATTTTCCCCAATAAACCCAAAAATAAAAGTTATTAGCTAAAGAACATTTAAAAATAAAGACAGAAGGTCCGAGTTAGCCCACACGATCGCTTGTGCCTTTTGAAAACAGTAAGTTGACTCAAATCAGAATTTGAGCCCCACGGAGAAAGTGGCTGTGAATTTCTCAGCACAGCCAGGGCCTGTTCAGAAACGTTGCAGGTAATCAGCTCCCCAGTGTCCTCAGCATCCCCCCCCCCCCCCGCCGTGTGCACCCAAAACGCCTGCTTTGGAAGACAAGACAACAGACTGAGAGGGAACAGTAGAGACACAGCTCCCAGGCTGCTCCCGGGCTTCGTGAGGGCTGCAAAAACACGTGGTGCGCTGCGAGTCAGAGGGGTAGGAGTGAACCCAGCGAGCCACTCCTGGGATTTTGAGTAAACACTGCCCCGCTTCGGCCCCCTGTGTAGCCGAACTGTGTGTTTCATTATGAATTTTCACAACTTAATTAAAAGATTTCCCCTATGCCCTGGATGTGTCTGTCTCCTGCTAACCCACAGAGCCTCTTTCATCCTGCAGGGAAGGCTGTCTTTTAAGCAAGCAGGTGACGGCCAGGTGGACAGCAGCCAGGCCCGTGTCCCCCTAGGCTCCCAAGCTGCTATTTCATTAGCAGACCAGGTCCACTAAGCACAAGCACACACCTGAGCAGGTTTACCTGGGCCTCACACACTGCCCTGGCCTTTGCTGGATTGGAAGAGGGCCCAAATCCACACAAGACAAATAGTCCTATAATAAGTAAAGTGTGTGAGTGCATGCGTGTGTATGTACGCATGTGGCGCATCCTATGTACAGAAGATGCACATTTTGGCCAGTGCGGTTAGGGGTGGGCATGGGGTGGGGCAAGAGGGTTGAGAATGAGTATTTGATTGAATAGAGAAGTATCCTAGAACCACAGGGGTAAGATGCCAGGTAGCCTCTCCTTGAGTGAAATATTTTAGTTTCTTCTTTAATCAAATACGGTTAGACTAGACTGGTGCTTGTCCAAATAACCGGGAGGAAATGAGAAGTTGTAAAAGGGTGTTAAGAAGGGTCAGAGACTGACATGGCCAGAAACGGGCTGCAGAGAGGGGGACCCGGAGGCACAGCAAAAACAGGCTTCAGGCTCAAATAGCCTCAGTGCCAGTCCTGACGCGGCCACTTGGCAGCCACGTGACCACAGGCAAACGACTCACTCAACCAGGCTTTTGTGAATCTGTAAAGCGGAGCATAATTCTATCAGTCCAGGAGTGGAAGGCGTTTGGGAGATCGACAATAACAGGCCTGGCACCTAGGAGAGTGCCTGTCCCCAGGAATGCTCAACGGATGGGGGTTCCCGATGGAAGGCGGGGTGCTCCACAGCCTCTGTCCATGGTGCTGTGACGTTCAGGAGAGTGCACCGACACGTGCCCCAGCCTCACCATCACTGCCCCTGAAGTGTCACCATCAACAGTCACTTCTCTGACGTTTCTGTTTCCAAGAGTGCCGGGACTTGAAGTGCTAACCCCTGCTGGGGAGGTTAACACCTTAAGATGTTGGCTACCGTGCTCTGGGGAGGAGGCTGGCAGTGAGGAGCCCAGCAGTGAGGAGGCTACTCACTACAGGACTGGAGACCGAGTGAGCAGTGCCCTGCCTATGAAAGGGCAGTCTTGATGCCCGTCCCCTGGCCAGATGCATGACCCTTTCCTCTTTAGAATCACTCTGGGCGATTTATCTAAACAACCCTGTTGGTCAGAACATGTGAGGACCCTAACAGTCCAGGGGGTGCAATAGCTGCTCTGAGGTCTCCCCGACTAGGAAATGGGGGACCCTACAGAAGGTGGGAGGCGCCCCTGGCACTGAGCTAGGAAGGGCCACGAGGTGCCAGAAGAGGGGAGAAGGGGGGCACCCGCCAACCAGGCCTGTTTTCTTCCTCAGCCCATGTGGCAAAGGCGGCCTCCCCATTCCTCCTGCGTGGCCACGGCACGCAGCTCTCTACCGCTGGCTCCCCAGGCAGCCGCAGTCCCTTTGCCTGTCGCCCCCTCAGAAAGATGTGCCTCCTGGTGGCTTCCCTGAACAAGTCAGGAGTCAGAAGATGGGGAGAAAACCGGGTCTACACCCAACCTTGGAAACAAATGTTCAGACAAAAACTGGTATATGATGTTCATCATTCATTATAGCCAAAAAGGTGAAAACAGCCTGAATGCCCATCAACGGATGAACAAAATGTAGTATAGCCATACAGTGGAATATTATTCCAGAAATAAAAAGAAAAGAAGTGCTGACGCTTGCTACAGCACACACCTTGAAAACATCATGCTAAGTGAAAGACGCCAGACACAAAAGGTCCCATAGTGTAGGATTCCACTGATATGAAATGCCCACAGCGGGCAAAGCCATTGAGACAGAAATAGATTAGTGGTTGCCAGGGACCAGGGGAAGGGGGAAAATGACAGAAGTTTTCCTTTTGGGGGGATGACAATGTTCTGGAACTAGATAGTGGTAATGGTTGAACAATATTGTGAATGCATAAATGTTACTAATGGTAAATTTTTATGTTCTATGTATTTTACCAGAACATAAATTTTTTAAAAAAAATATGTGGTGAAGGCATAAATTAGACCTTCCCACCTTCAAGCCCTCATTTAAGAGGACAAAAGCACCAACATTACCTCACCCTTTGTGGCCATGGAGGGGCAGGAGCAGTCAGCCTCCTGCAGAGCTGCGCCCCGCCCCAGTCACCAAGAGGATACAGTGTGGATCACTACCCAATAATTAAGGTCTCTCCCAAAGTTATTCTTCTGATTAGTTTCCTTCCAAATTAAATCCTTCCCTTCCCTTCTTTAGTCCCGCGGCTTTTTCCCTTCAATTCTGTCAGCTCTTTCCCATGGGAACAGGAATGAGAAGCAGAGGTGACACAAGCCCAGGAGGTTGAGGACCCCACTTAGCAGGGGAGGGGGTGGAGGAAATGAAAGTGATTTCCTCCAACTCAGAAATCCTTCACCTAATGCACAGGGTGTCTTTGAGAGAATTACAAAACACTGCCTCTTCCTCTGGAAGGGGCCATCCCTCAGCAAGAGTGCAAGGCTGGGTTTCCGTCCCTTTCCGTCCTTCCTCATCCAGGCCCCCTTATTTAGTAGACAACCTGCTCAACTGTATATGGAAGCCCTACCTCTAGGAATCTAAGCTATGCACCCAAAATAGGTGCATGTATGTGCACATACACACTCTATTTCACATGTAATATTAAGAGGTTTCTAGACCACTTCAGAACCCTAGTCTAATAGGTACTCAAGAAATATCTGAATCAGATCCCACTTGCACCCATCAATAGTAACTTTTACCAGTTATCAAATGTCTACACTGTACCAAGGACAGGGCCAGGTGCTTTAGACAATTAGCTAATCTTTACAACATGCCTGCCTCACACATGGCATTTGTTCCCATTTTAAAATGAGAAATCTAAGATTCAGAGGGTTTAACAACTTGCCCTGTGTTGCACGGCTAATTACATGGTAAAAACAAACTACTGTAGAATATTAGCTTTGCTCTAGAGACTTCTGTCTGTCACCTAAAACCAGGCTACATCTCTCCCCAGCCACACGTAATCAGTTCCATTTCTTCACTGGGACCACCCAGCATCTCAGCTCCCACCACCTAAGGAGGGTGACAACTCACGCCTGATGCTCCTGCCTGCGTCACAGTCCCCAAGTGAGCATATATGCCTTCCCAGGAGATGTACAAAAATATCACCACCCGCGTCCAAGCCGTCACGTTCCCTAGCTGTAGGCTGTCTTCCTTGTCTCCTTATTTAAAACAACACAACCAAAAAAATTTTCCTCTTAATGGTGGCCATTGATTCCCCAATTAAAAAAAAAAAAAAGCAGGCAAGCAAAGTCACCTAGAGATTAAAAAACAAATTTCCCTACACCAGTGTTTCTCAAAATGTGGCCACTCTGGGACACCTATCAGTCACCTAGATGTGAGCTGAACTGCACATTCTTAGGCCCTGATCCCACCACCAAATCAACCTGCAGCCTGAAGTCTGCATTGTAACAGATATCCTGGGTGAGTCCTATGCTCAGTGTCCTCTGGAACCATTCCGTTGCCGCTCTAGAGGCAGCAACTGAGAGGAAACATCACTTCTGAAATGAAAACCAAGATCATAAAATTTTTATAAGCACGATTTGTCAAAAAGGACAGTGTTGAATTGCATGGTTACTTATTAAAGAACAGGATCCTGTCCCGTAGCCCCCAAACCCTTCAAATAGACTATTTTAGAGAGACTCGAGTTGTCTCTGCAGCCTCCAGGCAGTATCAGCCCCTCTGCTCTGCCCCCAACAGCCTTCACCATTCCAAGTTCAAATTCAACGCAGTGCCACCTCCACCTACAGGAGGGACTCTTTCCCTGCTCCGGAGGCTTCCAGGAGCACCTGACTCTTACCTTCTCCTAAAGCTGTGAGCAAACGCAACTTGCGAGGTTAATGGGTGGTCTCCAGACACTTGCGTTAGCAGCCAGATCAGACAGTTTTAAGGTCTCCCACTCTGCGTCTTCTCACACCCAAGACCCAGAAGCAATAGGAGCTCTAAAGAAAGGCATATCCACAGGGCCCCACACCCCAACTCCCCACACACCCAGATCTATATATAACATCTCTGAAGTTGTCAGCCTAACGAGCCACTTTCTGGCAGACCCGTTGCCATGGCAATGCCTGCTAATGAGCCCAGTGCCGTGATTGGCACTGCTTGAAGGCTCCTCCACAAAGGACTCTCCAGCAACTTCTCCCTTCCCCAACCAAGTCGGCAGATGGACACCCAGAAGCAGCCAGGGCATAGGGGTGTGCCTGGGAGCCCGCAGGCCCTGGGAGCCACTTCATTACTTCTACGGCCTGAGTAGTCCTGGAGTGGCCCCCACTGCCAGCTCTGACTCAACAGGGAGTCAACCAATTACCGACAGGGCTGCACGGGACCACCAGGGAGACCAAGACCCAGCAGGGCTGGAGACTGGCAGGTCACTTCCACCTCACGCCTTTCTGCTGGACACCTGTTTAGGGTGGGCAGACTCCTACATGGAGCTGGGAACAGCTACCCAAGGTGACTACGGGTTAAGACACAAATCAAGAACGAGGGCCCCACATCCCACAATGACGTCACCAGCCTCAGAGTCTGTGTCTATAAGAACACCAGGCATCTTTCCTGTGTCTCACAGGTGAAGTACTATTCTCCCCAGCCCTAGAAGACTTTCTGTCCACATTCAGACATTTTTATGCACAGAAAATAGCTGGGGAGAAAGCAGGGGACCCCTGGCAATGGCACAGTGCATTCTGGGAGTGTAGTTTTCACAAGCTGTTTTTGTAGGAGACAGGCTGGACCCTGGCAGCATCTTCGTGTTCTTCTAAAGGTCAGAGATTCAGAGACTTGGCCTGGAGGAGGAGGAGGAGGAAGAGGAGAAGGAGGGAGACCCATCACATCAACAGAGAAATAAGCTGTAAGATTCAGGAAGACAGGCAGGGCCACAGCCCTCTTGTTCACTACTTTAGTCTCACCACAGGGCAGAGCCCGGAACATTGAATGAATGAATGAATGAATGAATGAATAAATGAAAACTGAGACTACAGTAGGAACTGGGCTACAGATATGAAGAGGATATTTCACCAAACAGGTAGACAGGAGACAGCAGTGTGGGGGGAAGAGGGTGTGCCCCACCTGCGAACAAATCCCCACTCTTTGTGGATCTGCTGAATGGACTCTGCGGCGGTTTGAACGTGTCCCCTCCCAAACTGCGGGGTTGCCCACGTGGTAGGAGCCTTTGAGAGGCAATTAGGTCATGAGGGCTCCTCTCTTGTGAATGTGATGAAGACTCTTATAAAAGGGGCTCCATGCAGCATTCGCTAGCTTGCCCTTTGCCCTCTGCCCTCTGCAGTGTGAGGACACAGCGCTCCGCCCCTGTGGAGGACACACAGCAAGGCGCCACCTTGGATCCGGAGGAGGAACCTGCTGGTACCACGATCTTGGACTTGCCCGTCTCCAGAACCGTGAGAAATAAATTTCTGTTCTTTATAAATTGTCCAGTCTCAGGTATTTTGTTGTAGCAGCACAAACTGGGGGAGACAAGGTAATACACTGTTTCTTTAACTGCACAAAATAGATTGAGGGACAGTATCCAGAAACCTCAAGAGAAACACAAACTTCTAATCATGATCTCATATGGCATCCAGAAGAAACATTTCAGGAAACTGTTTCACAATCTCAATAAATGGAAGGAAGATATGGCATCTGTGTTACAAGAGCAAAAATATCAGAAGGAGAGAACAAAACAAATGCAAAAAAACAGACAAGTTGGTTTGAAAAAAAAACAAAATTATATTAAAAAGGAATGGGAAATGATAACTACTGTAGGGAAATCTTAAAGGTTGTAACAGAAGGAAAATGCACATTGGTTGCAATAAAACATAGAATTAGTATTGCAAAAAAAAAAAACAACCATGAATTAGTTATGTACAAAACAAACAAGAATTTTTTATTCCCAGAGTGCAAAGGAATTGGGAAAAAATGCAAACGAGAGGACAAAACAGCAAGCTGAGATACAGATAGTGGGTGTTCCTGAAGAGACCAGAAGAAAAGAAACTATAAACGGAGGCTGATATGGGGAAAGATGTCTCTGAGCTGTGCAGCACCAGGCGTCCTACACTGTTCAGGCCAAACAGAGTTCCAAAGACCAACAAGCACACACGCCCTAGCAATGTATTTACACAGCAAAGATAAGGACAGAAGTCTTGTCATCGTCTAAGTGGGAAGACCAGTAAAAGAATAAAAGTAAGGCTGGTCTCAAACGTCTCTGGAACCACATCTCAAAAGACACCTCCAGTGTATTATGTGGAAAATACCAAGACCTTCATCAGTAGCCAAGAAGTCTTCCACGAGTGAAGGCGACAGAAATACATTCTTCTACAGACAAGGACTCAGAAAATATCACTCACACGTCATCCTTAGTAAAAGTACTTGAAAGATGGGCTCCCACTGCCTGAAAGATGGAGACAAAGGAAGGGGAAGAATGAAGAAACCATGGTGCTAAGGACCGAGGCTGAACGCGGAAAGCAGTGTAAGGAAATACATATGAAATTGATCAGGTTATAGAGTCCTGTGCACATGTTGCTATTCTCAATGTATGCTGTCTTTAAAAAATGAAATAATAACCTGTGTCACGAATTCCAGATACTGCGAGAAAAGATCAAGAGGCAGAAGAAGCACTGAGACCGTGTGTGAGGATGCAGAGAGAGACACAAGCAGAGCACTGCTCCGCCCTCCCATCCCCACGAGGGAACAGCCTCTGTGTCCTCTTGTCCCTCCCATGGGAGCTATCGGCTACCCACCCAGGGGTCTCCCATCCTCCGTCTTCTGGCATCCAGCATCCATTCTTGCCTCTTCCCTGGAGACTGACAGGTTCCCAAACAGAGGAACACAACAGAAGGGAAGAGGCCTGGAGGCCACTTGCTCATGTCAGATGACCTCATCCGAGCCCCTGGCGCTGTGCGCCCCACCTCCGCCACCTGTTACTGGGCAATCAGCTTCCGCAGGGAATCTCGAGCCCTGGAATCCACAACGGTGGATGAGTTGGGACCAAAGCACTTTGTGGGTTGAGAGAAAACTCAGCAGGAAGCCGGTCCTTTCCAAAGACCTCATTTGTACCACTGGTGGGCTTTGTAAGCCCTCAAAGAGTTCCCAGAGCCAAAGCTCAGAGAAGCGATCAAAGAAGCATGTGTGGATATTCCTGGTCTGTGTCCGAGCATGTCCACATCCCCTGAGCACTCTGTCTGGACCCCTGTGTGAGTGCACAGGCTCACCTCCACCTCTCACCATCATGAAGACAAAGGGAGCCATGAAGGTTACCTCTATGTCTTCCATTTTTCTGTCTGCAAAATTTGTCAGAGGTTTTGCTAGAACCCTCTGTGTGTACCCTCAAACCCTTCTTATTAGAAATCACCTGGTTAGCAGGGCTAATTTCGTAACAGAAACTTCCCAAGTGAGGCTTTAATCCCTTAAATGCAAATGTCTCCAGGACTCTTTCAAACCTGGCACAATCCAAGCACCCTCGGGCTTCACTGCTCAGCATAGAAGGATGGGGTCACAATGGATGACGGCAACAATCCACATCTCACTGGCGTGAACCCCCCATTTGCTCGTGTCAGATGGTCTCCTCCATGCCTCTCTGGGTGAGATCTAAAAGTGCCCAGAGGGTGACTCACGTGGGCTCAACTTCAGTCCCCACGGAGTATCTGCCATGTTATTCCTGACCTGTATCACTTAGTTGGCCCCACCTCCCACTCCATCACTCTCCTCTGTCCACAGAGTGGCAGGAAGAAGTCTCACACTGGACAGTCACTGCCACCCACCACAAGAGGTTGACATTAAGGTCACGATAGTTTCCTCCCAGCTGCCAGCCGTGGGCCTGGAGGCTGAACTACTTGGGACACTCCAGACCTGTCTAGCTCATGGTAGACCACCCTGGATATCTCTCTGCAAGCCCCCAGTGCCTCCCTGAGTGCATACCCAATCAACTGGGTATGTTTCTCAGGACCGGGCAGAGAGAGGACACAGAACAATAGCCTCTGTATTTTCCGACCCTATCAAGCAATGGAGTGATCTGGTTAACCAGGAATTCTGATGACCATAATTACAATGTAGTCCATGCAGCATGGATACAGGAAGTCAACCCTCAAAGGGAAACTTGCTAAGCTGGAAAACGGGGTCTCCATGTTTCCATGATGAAAAGATTTACAAATGATCCTGCAAACTGCGAGGATGGGCTGGACAGCCCCTCCTGGCTCAGACATCGTTTCACAGCCTTGAAGCGTCTGGGGGAGGAAGGAGGGGAGGGTAGGAAAGAAGCGCCTAGTGTGGGCCTCACAGACCTTCCTGCAGGAGCCCTTACTTCTCTGACCCTGGAAGATGAGATTTTTATGGTCGTTGCATCTCCTGTGATTATGTAAGACGGAAGGGCCAATTAATAGGGTTGTAGGGGAGAAAATGAAGAAACGAGGAATGCTGGATGTGAGCACACACCGCGTATCTGAGATGGCTGGTCCTTTATGCTGGCAGCCTCTGCTCAGTGACACCATGCAGCACGACAAGGATCTGAGAGATGCCCACTCTTCAGCATCTGTTGGGAGAATCCCAGCACTGATCAACCAGCATAACTGTGCCACTGAATATCAGAGTCTCTTCTTTGGCCTCAGACAGAGATTTGGAATAGGTGTCAAAAGGCCCTGTGGCTGTGTTTAGGGCCACGGGACTGGTGGTGGGGAAATCCCACAGTTGCTCCTGAAAAACAGAGAACTGCTAGTAGGAAGGGAAGCAGGTGCTTCCTCCCCAACTTGACACCAGGCAGGGCTTGGGGAACCCCAGAGAATGCCCCCACATTTTGTCCCATTTCAAGGTCTCTCTGGTCCTAATTCAACACAATTAAAAAGGGCCAGGTGGTCTGTTCCTGAGAGCTGGTTCCAGCTTCTGGCTTCTAAGCCAAAAAACCTGAGTGACTCTGCTCACCAGCTTTTGATTAACAGAGAGACATTTTATCCAAACTATCCACTTCCTGAGGGGCTGTTGGGAATGTTGCTTCATTCCCTCCTCCCCCTTGGCTAGCAGTATAAAAATAGCGTGGGCCACTCTGATATCCCACCTCCAACCCGGGACAACACAATCATCAGTAGCAAACACACAGGCCTAGACATAAAGAGACCCGTGTTTCCAGGCAACAGCTGTAATGTGTGCAATTCCTTTAGCCTCTCGGGCCTCTGTTTCCTCATCTGTAAAATGAGGGGGTTGCCAGCTCTCATATGCTGCGGTTCTATGACCCATGCACGGGACATCTTTTGTAACAGAGCCAAAAACCACCACAAGGGAAATTTCAAAGCATTTAAATGTCCAGCTCAGCTTGCAAAAGCGGCAGCCATACAAACAAAAGAGATGACGGGGACCTCCTGACCAAAAAAAACAAAAACACAATCTTCATGAAATATTACCTTTTTTACTGCATTTTCCCCCCAACTGCTTTTGGGCTCTAAAGAGGAAAAGGTGTCAAACTTGCTGGGGCTAGATATGCTTTCGTCTTCTTGAGCAAATCCAACTGGGACTTAGCGGGAAAGAAATGCCATCTGAGACACCGAGAAAGTGAAGCGATCTAACAAAAACTGGAAATGAAATACATGCCCAAAGCAGGATATGAGACTGCGGGCAACAGCTCCGGTCTGTGTGCGGCAGCCGGACACTGGGGATCCTCCTCCCCTCTACCACAGGTCACTGTCACGGCCAATTAGTGCGGAAACGTCCCTGTTTGTGAAAGGAAGGAGTTGGGCTACTTCCCTTAGTCCTAAAGGTTAATGATCTTGAAATACAACCTAGGTTTTCTCTGCTAGTGTATATCTATAATGATATCAATTATCCTACTCTAGAAGGCACTTTTGAAGGACCAGCTGTGGACTGTTCGCCTACAACACCCTTCCTCGGGGGCTCCTGGTAGGGTGAGAGCCCCTCTACATGACTTCCTGGTCAATTTCCCTTTGCAGAGGCGAAAGTCTGGGAACAAGAGAGTTTTGCCAACACTTGGTGTTGCCAAAAAAAAAGAAAGAGAGAGATAAATACTATATAATACCCTCCCTAGCCTTCCTTTAGTATTAAGCTTCGAAGAACCCAAATGCCTCATGCCATTGTCCCTGGCACTTTCCAAAGTTATGGCACCTCTGAAGGAAACCTCATAACCAAATTTACCAAGCATTCTCTTCCATTCAAAGTGGATTAAGAAGTTCAGAAGTGATCTGAGAGTTGCTAGCTCAACCAATAACAGGCTCAGCATCGCACTCGAAGCAGCCTGCCTACAAGAAATAGCTTCAAGCCCCAGTTACTACCTGCGGACGCACCAGCGGCAAAAGCAGGCTTCCTCGGGGAGTTGGTGCCGTTTTAAAGGAAGATGGACTGGAGCTCATTAGCACATGAAGGTGGATGCCGCTGACGGCCCACCCGTGCCTGCCATCCAGCTGGCCTTTGGGGGCGCTAGCTGCTGGCTGGAGTGGCCTGCGGGCACCAGAAGAAAACGGAAGTCTTCTCACCATGAGACCCGTTCCAGCTACTCTGCACAGCTAACGGCCTGTGCTCCAAGTGATCCTCATCAAAGACCTCTGACTCTGAGAGATGGCTCCTGATTGGTTCTGAACTAGGAGCACTGAAGGGAAATGAAGCCTAAAAGAGGATGGAACAGTTTCCAAGTGTCAGTAAGGGGTGCAATTCTAACCACCCCAACTCAGCTGACACGTCTGGAACTGCTGCCTCCGAGGCACATAAAGTAGACAAATGGTGACAGCTTGCTATCGAGGTTTGGGACCTGCCACTACTCCGTGGCACTGTGCAAAGAATGCAGGATGGGAGTTAGGGCCTGAGGACCAGGCCCAAAGTGGCTGCGGTCTTGAGCAACCCCCTTCATCTCTGATGGGAGGCCTCAATTTCCTCATCTCTGAAATACGGAAGTTGGACCAGATGGTCTCTGAGGCCTTCAAAAAAAAAAAAAAAACCAAATATATGTATATGTATAGAGCCTACTACTGAATAATTCTGAATGTCAGTATTAGTATATATGTTTTAAAGACATGACATTTTTGTAGGAGAAAAAAGTCACATCTGAGTGAAGACACAAGATTTGGAGGCACCTGACCACTCCTGAAATGCTGCCCAAGCCCTGGACACCTGGGATCCTGCCTTGCCCACCACCTCTCTCTCCACGGTGAGTTCTGTCCTGATGGGCCTGTGTCCTTCTTGTTCCCCTGAGCCATATGAGTGCTCTGTGTGCCCAGCAACTGGATTTCTGCCCTGGCATCCTGGGCTTCCATCTCTGTGTCATGAGGCACGCACCAGAGGTGGGTTCCAGTGGAATCTTTCTAGGCTTGCTAGCAGTTGCTTCTGGCTGGCCACTCACGGTGTGCCCCAAACACATAGTCCACTTCAGCTTGGGTGCGTCCCACTAAGAGTCCCTGCACCCCACATTCCCTTTCCCCAAGAGCTTGACTTGGGCTCTTCCCAGCTCCTTGCACGCCCGTCAGTGTTCATCTTTGCTAATCCCTCCATTCCCGTGATCCAATCCAGCCAGGATCCACAGCCAGACCTGCCAGAACTCCCTGCCCTCTGCAGTCCGACCCTGGACAGCCGTAACTTGGTCAGAACTTGACCAATTGGTCTGGGCTGCTTACTGCAGTAATTCGTAGGCCCTGCCCCAGCACCAGGCATGCATTTTAAAAGTCCTTGGACAATTCAGATGCACATTGCTCTTCCAGCTGTGGCCTTTCCTAGGAGGTCAACTGGCCTATTAGAGGCTGTTCCTGGGTGACAAGTGCCCTCTCCCTTCCCCTGGCACTGGGTCAGGACTCAAATGGAAGCCATGCCAAAATCAGAGGTGCTAACTGGCCCAGGGAGGCGGGCAAGTGCATTTGGAGGGAGATTATGTGCAGAAACAGACCAGCTTTTCCATACAAACTGGACCTCTCTCAGCTGTACAGAGCCTCAAGAAAGTCATCAAAATTCTATGCTGACGAGAGGTCCCACTTTCCAAAGAAAGGTGCTGTCTAAATCCCAGAGGTAGAAAAACTGGCCAAACCAGGCTGAGACCCCCAAGTCTCAGAAATGCTGCCCCGATCATTGTTGCAGCTGTTACCACCAGTCTGGAAAGTAAGCCTAGCCTCAGTGCGCTACTGGGCAGATAGATACTCAACGACCTTCTGGGAGCTGAGTGGCTCCCCATACCTTCATTAGGGCTTTAGAGTCCCCAAAAAGCTTCCTTCCACCTTACAGTGTCCCAGTTAGAGCCACGCCATGGGGTAGACGCCAGATGGGCAGGTAGAAGCCAGGTTTCTTATTTCAGAAAAGTTAAACGGAAGCAGCCAGGTTTGGATGCTGTATAAATCCACACCACCACTCTGCTTCCCTGTCACACACCTCCAGCGACACTGCTCCCCAGGTAACCAGAGGAGCTGAGACTCCCTCTCTCTCCACAAACATCCCTCTGTAAGAATTTCTCCTCCTTCCATTCGCTTCTCCTGATTTCTCGCACAACAGCCCACGCCTTTCTTTTCTCCATGCTCACGCCGTGGGTCTGTGAAAGGCGCCCCCGGCACACAGGGTCCCCAGGCCCCCTGAGCCTGGCAAGTCAATACAGCCCAGATCGCCAAGAGTTTTCCAAGCTGCCTCTTTAAAATGTCGAAATCATTTTAAAAACATGCAGAGAAAAACAAGCTGAGCACACATCTGCAGCAAGAAACCCCAATTCTTACCATCAGAGAGCAGCTAATCTCGGGGGGCTGCTACGTCAGAGGAGTGTCTCGGGTCCCGCCTGGAGCCCCCAGACCCAGGGCCAGCGTCCCCTCAGTGGCAGCGTCTGCAGGAAATGGGGCCGGGGCAAGCCGCTAGCCCGGGGCCAGTGCTCTGGGCACCCCGGAGGATGTTCCTGTGGCTTTTCTCGCTGCTGTTCTTTCACAAAGAACCCACTACATTGCACAGTTCCTTCCAAATTGCCTCCAGTGCTTGTTGGGAAATCAACAACTCATTCTGGACTTTCCAGATGCAAAGTTTCTGGAGGCCTTCATCTTTTTTTTTTTTTTTTTTACTCTCTCTCTCTTTTTCCCCTTTCTCAGCTAAAAAAAGTTGGCTGAGGTCATGACAAACAATGGCCAAGCTTGTGTCACTGACCAGATGCCTCCCACCCCCAGGCCTGGGGACAAGGGCGGCTTTGTCCACTGTATTTTAGGCGGGACTCCCTGGGCCTGCCCAAGCCCTGCTGGGGAATGTTTTGGCCAACTTCTTCCCAACCCTAAGTCATGGCTTTGGCCCCAGCCCTGGCCCCAGCTGTGTGAGCCCAGGGACAGAAAAAAACCAACATAAAAAGAACGGAAAATGCTCCCCCAAAGAATCACTGTGTGAGACCCGTCCCGGGCTAGAAGGCTGGTGCCCCCAAAGGGGCAACAGTGGGTCTTCGGCCTTCACTCTGTCCTTACCATCACCAAACCTGGACAGACAGGGGCCAAGACGGGGTCATGAGGAGTGTCAGATGAAGGGGGCCTGAGGATCACAAAGTCATTAGTTACAAGTGAAGAAGGGACTGGACCCCGAGAGCAATACTGCATCCACCAACCAAATGAGTGTAGGCAGAGACTTGGATCCTTGGTGAATATATCATGTCATTCCCTTTACAAAGCTTTTTGGAGCAGCTGAATATTTAGCACTTAAAATGCCACATATTTCTGTGTTTGCTTTCAGCTGCAAACCTTTGGGATTTTAGGAACCAATTCTTCATATAGAACTAAATATGGTTTTCTGGAGAGACCAAGATCCTGAAGCCTGGAGGTGGCTTCCTATAAAATATCACTTCTTTTTATAAGCATATGGATGAGCTGTTATTTATAAAGAGGTTTTGATATCAGCTCCTTGGGCAGGGGCTAAGAAATCAGTACTATCACCCAATGATGGAGTCAGACCAGGGTTAAGCTGCTGTTGCTTCACTGCTTACCAGCTGTGAGACCTAGGGCAAGGCCTCTAGGCTTCAATTTCTTCAAATGTAAAATGGAAATGATCACAGTCTCTTCTCAGAAGGCTTTGGTGATGATTAAAAGGGGGGAAATCCATGTAAACATTCTGCATAGCGGACGATGGAAATGCCCAACAGAGGCTGGTATTATTGCTGTCATTATCAGCAATGGCTGGAAGGGCAGGTGCTGCAGTTACCCTGAGTCCAAAAAATGTCTAGACTAAATAATAAAAAGCAAACAACCCAATTAAAACTTGAGCAGAAGACATTTCTCTGAAGAAGATATAAAAATGGCTAAGAAGTACATGAGAATATGCCCAACATCACTAATCATTAGGGATGTGCAAATCAAAACCACCACGTGGCGAAAACACCTCACACCAGTTGTGATGGCTACTATGAAAAAGCCAGACAAGAGCAAGTGTTGGTGAGGATGTGGGAATACTGGGACCCTGTGCACTGCTTGTAGGCATGTGAAGTGTGTAGCCCCTGTGGAAAGCAGCACGGCGGGTCTTCAAAAAATCAAAGACAGAATTACCACATGCTACAATGTGGATGAACCTTGAGGACACTGTGCTAAGTAAAACAGCTAGACATCCAAGGACAAATACTGCATGATTCCACTTACACGAGGTACCTGGAACAGTCCAATTCACAGAGATGGAAAGTAGAATGGTGGTTGCCAGGGGTTGCAGGAGCGGGTATTGTGTAACGAGTAGAGAGTGTCAGTTTGGGAAGATGAAGGAGTTCTGGAGATAAACGGTGGTGATAGCTGCACGACAATGTGAATGTACTGGAAGGTGCTGCACCGTACACTTAAGAATGGTGAAGATGGTAGATTTCACCAGATTTCATGTTATGTATATTTTGCAAGGATTAAAAAAGTCTGAGACTCACAGAGATAGTTTAGATCAAGGGCCCCTGTGACACATAAGCCACATCATGACAAATGCAAGGGCAGACTCTCCAGGGAAGGTGAAATGTACACCCAGAGGGAAGCTACCCACTCTCCTGGTGAAGGTGACTAGAAAGCACAGCTAGAAGACGAGGCTGGGAATCTAGACCAGGACTCCCCATGGTCAGCTCTGTGTTCAGCCTCGGGGAAACCGAGGCAACACAGCCAGCACGCTAATGTCAATCATGGGATTTTCTGTTGAGGGCTGTGGTGCACTCAGAGGCTCCTGGAGGGAGGTGACAATGTGCTTCTCCCTCAGATACATCAATTCCTTTCTGTGTCCACAACCCACTTTTGTCTTTTCTCTCCCATGCCTGGTGGCAGGGCTCATCTCTTGCTTCTCAAAGCCATCGACATGGCTGCTTGGGGGATTCTGCCTCCTTTCTCTAATTCCTGGGCTCCAATCTGCTGCAGGAATGGCCACATGGCCACGAGACCTTACGCTGAGCACTCATCTGGGCCAGGCACCATTCTATGCTTCACGTGTCCTGTGCCACTGGATCTGCCTAACAGATCTAGGAGGAAAATTCCATAATCGTCTTTAATAGAGGAGAAGACGGAGGCTCCCGATGCAGATCAGGCAGGATGGGTCAGAGGAACAAGCTAGGGAGTGACACTCCGGGCCATGTGGCCAGTGTGAACACAGACCCAGAGGGACACAGCATGGGCAGAGGATATGAGAAAAAGTGAATGAATCCATTCATTAGCATTCAGGAGGCACGGAAGGTGGGAGAAACAGTAGCAAAGGATGGAGTCAGGTCATGGAGGCCATGCGAGCACCAAGAACTAAGAAATTCAGACTCTCTGTAAGTAAAAAGAAACCAACCATGGGTTTTGAGCTGGGGAGAAAACACAATCAGGGCTGTACTTTGTAGAAATCGTCACAACACCAGGGTATTAAATGACAAATGTGAGGGAGAGACTGCGGGGCAGTGGTTATAAGATCACCCCCTCTTCACTCTCTCTCCCCACCCCATCATAAAAACAAGGAAATGCAATGCTTAGATCTACATTTGTAAAATGATCCCAAACCGGCCACTAAGAGGAGGTGCGTCTCATATCCAGAGATGGGGTGTCCCCGTTGTTAGCAGCTGAGTTATTTTTACCTACTTTCCCGGATGTGGGAGGAGAGGCCCGGTGGGTAATCCACACGCCCACTTTTGAGGTCAGATACTGGCCGCAGAAACACACAGATCCGAACAAGGTACTTCCCTGATCTTGCAAACAGGCCCCCACCCACGAGAAGATAAAAGCAAAACTTCATTTGCGCCTACATGGCCAAGACCTTCACCATCAGTCCTTCCAGTTTTGAGGAATTAAAATGGCCCTGAAAGCTTTCACAGTCCATGACTTCTTAGCTTTGTAACAGCAAAGAGGGGACAGTTTTAAGGCCGTTGAGCATTAACTGCTGTCACTGACACGGCTTTGACACTGCATCACACAGTCGGACAGATACAATCACAGACAACAATGCAGTGCTCCAGGCAACACACAGAAACCACTGTCATTTCAAATTCCAGTGTGGCTCCCAGCCAATGGCAAGGGACCTTTCTGGGCCACTATAAACCACGAGACTAATCCGCTCTGACCTGAGCTGAGCAGAACACATTGGTCCTGCAGACCTTTTGTTCACAGGAGTCCCCAAACTTAGCATCTCAGGGTGTGTAAGACTCACGAATACATTCTAATGGGTTTACTGTTTGGGTTCACCCTAGCGTCTCAGTCCAGAAGTCACTTTAGTTTTGCTTTATTGGTCGTCTTTTATCATTAGAGTTGGCTGTGAAAAGCATGCTATTGGCCTCTCCTTTTGGCTTCTGCAAACAGATAGATTTCTACATACAGTGCCACATGGGCACACGAGAGACAGCAGAAAACCTGAGGTCTGAAAGCAAAAAGACCGACAATCTTTTCCACTGAGCTGAATTTTCCTGAGTTTAATGGCGTCCGATGAGCCCAACCCTTCTGTGATTATTTTTTGTTTCAGTTGGGTTGAAAACTGTCAATCAAATTAGGCCACATTCGCTGCAGGCCCTTGTCCTCCCTAGGATGAATCGTGTTGTCTTGTAACGATAATTAATAAGAAAGAACATCTGGGTATGCTGATGACTCACTTTTTCTAAAGGCTTCCTAGTCATGAGGGAAAAATTATCCGTCAGCTGGAGCAGTCTCTAGGGGTCAGGGTCCCAAGGACCCCCGCCCGCCCTCACGTGACCCCGGGATACAAGATCCACCCACCAGTTAACCGTTATTGACGACCCTTTCCTGAATGCTGTGGAAGACGCAGGGCAGTACCGTACCTAGAGCCTGACTTCTAACGTTTGGAAGACAAGTCGCAAACACAGGGGGAAACGAGCTGAGTGTCGAGGAGGTGTGTACCGGGCCGAACCATACGGCACACAAAAGAGCTTTCGGCACCCAGAGGGGGCGAAGTCACTTGCGGCTGAGATGGGCACGGGAGGCTTCTCAGAAGACACAGAACCTGCCTTACAGCAGGGACAGAGGAAAGGGCTTGACCGGAGGGCAGGGGAGGAGGGCAGGGGACATACGAAGCAGCAGGAGGTTTGGGAACGGAGGAGGAGACATGGGGAAACGGGAGAAAGTGACTGGGAAGGGAAGGAGAGAAGTGAGCTGAGCTGGCCGTGGCGGGAGCCCGCTGGGGGGTGTGGTGGAGTCTGCTGGCTACTGACCCAAGTCGCGCGCTCAGTGGCGGTGCGGCTGGCCGAGACATCCGCCAGAGACAGGGGTGAAATCCCACTGATTTGGGAACTCGGAGTTCATAAAGCTGAACCCTGAGGCAGCTCCCACCTAAGCAGCCGGAGAATGAATTCCTGGGCCCAGTCCCTGCCTCGCCTGCACCTCCCATTAGTGCCTGCAGCCCCCAGGGTCCCTCCCACGACTCTTAAAGGCAGGAACCAGGTCTCCATCCTTTCCCCCTCCAGCTAAGCCGTGCCGACTCTGGGTGCTACGTGGGGAATGAACGAGTGTGTGTTCTGAGAACCAGTCACAGAAACCAAACCAGCAGGGATGACAAGAAAGAAACAAATGCAGCTGAGCCTTGAACAGCACGCGTGTTAGGGTCGCCGACCCCACCACGCCTTCATCACGGGCGCAGCTGAAAATCCGCATATAACTTTTGACTCCCCTAGAATTTAACTACTAATAGCCTACTGATAACATAAACCACCCATTAACACATATCTTGTATTATATGTATTATATACTGTATTTTTACAATAAAGTAAGCTAGAGAAAATAAAATGTGTTCAGAAAATCATAAGGAAGAGAAAATACATTAACAGTACTGTACTGTATTCATCAATACCCTAAGTTTCTGTTGAGTGTTTGCAAGGTGAAACGTCTGTCCGCAGTGGCGAGCTACCGAAGCCGCAGACCGCAATCTACACAAGCAATTCAACTTTTTCTTGTAATGTCACCGCTTTTTTCTGCTTCTTGGGAGCACTGCCGGCATCACTAGTGGCACTTCATACGGGTCCCATGGTGTTATTCAAGGTTTACGGTATCGCACTAAATATGATGAAAAATATTTGAGAACCGAGAGACCACTTTTCACTGCAATCCGCGATTTACTGGCGAGACGAACTGCTCACTTGGAGCCGATGAGCGTCACACGGCGATTTCAGCGGGTACTCGCGACGCGTGAGCTCACCGCAGCAGCAACGGGAGGTGGCTAAGAAATTAGTACAGTGATACAGCATGGACTA
Source organism: Cheirogaleus major (assembly GCA_963574435.1). Lineage (NCBI taxonomy): Eukaryota > Metazoa > Chordata > Mammalia > Primates > Cheirogaleidae > Cheirogaleus > Cheirogaleus major. Next base: position 177 of record CAUYPO010119610.1, on the reverse strand, counting down.
CAGTTAATTGTATGCAGCCATGATTTAATACTGCATTTTTATGTTTGTTTACCTTTCTCTCAACTACAAATGACACCATATATGATCTGTGCTTTTGTGTAAATTTTGAAAAATTTTAATTTTCTATAATAGATTTATGTATATTTTATGATAATAAATGATAAAATAGTATCTTTA
>CAUYPO010119609.1:0-20097 GCA_963574435.1 Cheirogaleus major | reverse complement strand
TGAATTGATTGTTGACAATAATCTAGTCATAGTTTATGAGATTATTAATAAACTTTGGGTACTTTGGACTAATATAATACTGAGACAATAGATATTTCTTTCTTTCTTTTTTTGGAGAAAAAGTCTCACTCTGTTGCCCGGGCTAGAGTACTGTGGCATGAGCCCAGCTCACAGCAACCTCAAACTCCTGGGCTAAAGCGATCCTCCTGCCTCAGCCTCCCGAGTAGCTGGGACTGCAGGCATGCGCCACCATGCCCGGCTAATTTTTTCTCTATATATTTTTAGTTGGCCAATTAATTTCTTTCTATTTTTAGTTGAGACGGGGTCTTGCTCTTGCTGAGGCTGGTTTCGAACTCCTGATCTTGAGCGATCCGTCCGCCTAGGCTTCCCTGAGTGCTAGGATTACAGGCGTGAGCCACCGCGCCCGGCCCCCAAGGCACAGTTTTAATAAGGTTTCTGGAAGTACAGGTATATGTACTACTATCTGAGGTTTGACTTGTTAAAAATATATTTTCCCCCTTTTGCAAGTGAGAATAACTTGACTGGATAGACTTTTCAGCCTGAGTATTCTTCCTTTAAACTCTGCAAATGTTGCTTTCTTTTCTTCTGGCATTTAATATTAATGAGGAACGATCTGAAGCCAACCTAATTTTTGTTTCTTTGCAGGTAAGCCATCTCCCCCATCCTTGCCTGGATCCATGTAGGTTCCTCCCCAACCCCCACCTCAATATTTAGAAGATTTGCCAGAGAATGTGGATATGTAGAACATTATTAATTAATTTTGATTGCTGTTTATAAAATCCCTTCACACTGAAAACTCTTTAATTCTTCTTTGACTTAAGAAAGTTTTAGTTTTCTCTTCCTTCTTTTATTGATTCTCCTCAATTTGTACTTTTTCCTTAACATATTTTATTTGTACCTAAATGGGATCATCTTCATATATTCCCTGCATCTTTGTTTTTCTTTATTGTTCACCACCTTTTCCCTTTTCCTTGATTTTGGGAGACAGTTTTGAATTTGCACACTCATGCTTTGGTTTTCCTTGGTATCCAGTGCCCTCTTGTTTGTTTGAATTTTGTTGGTGGTATTCTTTGTTTTCAGAGAGTCTTTCCTTTATAAAACTGTATCATGTTGCTAAAATGAAATATTTATTTAATTAAACAACCTCAGAATACAAACTGAATGTCCTCTCTTTTCCCTATCAATTTTATTTAAAATAAACATGTTGCTCAGATTCCAGAAGTCTGTGCCTTCCCAATATCCGATGTTGATCCAGAATTTCTCAAGAATTATTTGTGGACCTTTTAGATTTTAGATCTAGACAAGAAGAGAATGAAAAGGTTTGGGTTTCCAGCAGTTTTTCTTTGTAGTCTGAGACATTCTTGAAAACTGGCAAGGCTACAACAGCAGGCTCAAGGCAAGGATAGTCAGGGTCTTTGAGTTCTTTGCCAGGGCTTCTTTTCTTTCCTATGTTTTTTTGTGATCTGGGAGTTGGCTGGGGCAGTGGCCTTATTTGCTTGCCCTCAGGGTTCCACACCACCTGGATCACATGTCCTTGGACATGCTCCAGTGGACCAGTACACCCTTTATGTTGTAAAGACCAGGAAAACTAATTAAAACCCGCCCAGACAATAAAGAAAGCAAGGTGCTCAGTTAACTGAGATAAGCTGAACTTTGCAAGGGTTTTTTCCCTACAGCCTAGTTATGTTGTCAAGGACCAAGTTTCGTTTGATGTCCCTTCTTTGCCTCTCAGATGTCAGCTTCACCCCAAGGCTGAACTTCCCTAAGGAGACAGTAGTTGCAGCAGCTCCAGAGTTCACCTCTGCACAGCACATGACCCGGCAGGAGGGGGAGCTGACTGGCTCAGGCTGGAGTGCCCCAACTTTTCCTTGTTGAAGGTGAATGAGATTTCACTAATTGACTTAGATCCATCTTGGCACTCTCTGTGCCCCCAGGGCTGGGAAGGGGCCAATTCGTTGTTCCCTGTACCACCACAAAGCTGCTACCCAGGAGAAAGGGTTAAATGGGTAGTTATCCATAGTATACTCGGGTTTTTAAATTCCCTCCTGTGTGTTCTGAGTTAGAGGTAAGTTCCAGAAGTGGTAGAGACATTGCAGGGGTAGATTTATTTAGCTTTGTGAGCCTATTCTATCAACCACAGAGTTTATCAAAATAGTGTGATCCCATTTTGAGAGTGGATTTGGGAAAGCCCCATAGCTGTCATACAATGAAGGTAAGAATAGTTTCTGAATGAAAGAGAAAAAAATGCAGAGTGTCCAGAAAATAGAAAGAAACCTCAAAAATACCACTGTGGAGAGTATTATTCAGCAATAAAAAAGCATGAAGTAATCACACATGCTACGACATGGATGAACTTTGAAAACATTACGCTAAGTGAAAGAAGCCCATCACAAAAGACCATGTATTATATTGTGTAACTCCATTTATATGATATGTCCAGAAAAGGCAAACCTATAGAGACAGAGAGTATACTGGTAATCGCCTAGAGATGGGGAATTGGGGAAAAAATTGGGAGGGACTGCTAATGGGTATGGAGTTTCTTTTTGGGTAATGAAAATCTGGGAGATGGGCATGCTTATAGCTCTGACTTGGGTGGTGCAAAGGCAATATGTGTAACTAAACTGTTTGTACCCCTGTAATAGTCTGAATTTAAAAAAATTAAAAAATTGAAAAAATATACATATACACGAAAGAAAATATTCTAAAATTGATTGTGCTAATGGCTGTACCCCTCTGTGAATATACTAAAAACCATTGAATTATATACTTTAAATAGATGGAAAGTATGGTATGTGAATTTTATTTCAACAAAGCTCTTACAAATATTAAAAATAATAAAATAAGTACAAAATTGTTCCTTAGTGGAATAGAGAAAAGTTGAGTATGGCTAGAACTTCAAACCTATAGGATGTAGGGGGTAGTAAGACATTAGTCTAAAGTAGTAGATCTCAATGAGGTTTAATTTTGCTCTCCAGGGGATATTTGGCAATGCCTGGAGACATTATTAGTTATCACAGTTGGGGTGCTGATGCTACTGGCATCTAGAGGGTAGAGGCCAGCAATGCTGTTAAACGTCCTATAGTGCACAGGGAAACCTCCCACCACAAAGAATTGTCCAGCCCTAAATACCAATAGTGCCGAGGCTGAGAAACCCTGGTCTGAAGAGATAAGCAAAGTTCAGGTCATGAAGCATTCTGGGGTCAAATTGAGGAGTTTGGCCTTCCTTTTAAGAGATATTCAGCAAAGGCTCAGCATGATGAAATTCTCCACTGGTTACCCAATAGATCACTCTGGGTGCAGCTTAGAAAATGGCTTAGAGTCAGGGAGGACAGAGATAATGGTGACCCAGGCAGGGTGGTAGCAGAGGGAACTAAGGGATTTGAGAGATATTAACCTAGGAGGAGGAATTGGCTGGGTATAGTGATTTGTTTGATGCAGTGTTCAGGAACATGGAGAATGGGGCATTTTGGCATGCTGGCTTCCAGCTGCACTCGTAGGTGATGGCTGTGAGGTCATTGGCTGAAATAGGGAACAAAGGTGAAGGAACTGGCTTGGGAAAGAAAATGACAAACTGAATTTTGGGCACATTGAAGGTCCTGTGAAAATCCAAGTGGAGGCATCTAGGATAACTGAGGATAAGGTCAGAAAACCAGAGAGAACCAGACTGTATGTTGGCATGAGGGTCTATGATGCAGTCATATGTGGGACTGCATGGGACAGCCCAGGAAGAGTGTGGCATGAGACAAGAAGGCAGTGCTTGGAGGAACACTAAAGGCATAGGACAAATAACTTCCAAAGGACATATAGAAAGTGGTCAGCAACTTAAGGGAAAAAGCAAAACCAAACCAAACCAGGCCTGCATGGTATCACAGAAGTCAAAGAAAGATGGTTTGAAAGAGGCCACAGTATGCGATTCATAGCATACAATATGAAGATGGAGAATTACCCAGTGGATTCAGCAATAAGGACTATGGGGGTGACTGTGGTGAGATGAGTTCAGTAGTGTGTGGAGGACAGAGGTCAGCGGGGATGTCTCTAGGGGCGAGTGGAAGTGAGGAAGGAAATGAGTGAGTGGAGGCGCCTCATTTGAGAAGTGTGGCTGTGAAGGGGGAAGAGGGACTGAGATAGCTGCAAGGGGACTTGGGGTCAAGGTTGTGGGCTTTTTGAGTCAAGAAAGACTTACTTCAACATGTTTAAATGCTCAGCAGAAGGGGCCAGTAAAATAAAAATGTAGATATATAGAATATGGGAAATTAAAATGTCAGGGTTTGGGGAAAGGACCGACGTCATTGCTCAACTTAGGGTGAAGGATGCTCTACTATTAAAGCAGGAAGCAAGGATGGAAGCGTGGGGACAGACCAAAGAAAGTTTATAGGTTTGGCATACATTTGAGGAAATTCTCATTTGAGGATTTTAGGTTTCCCTGTGAAGGAGGTAAGGTCATCTCCTGAGAGTAAGCCAGTGAAACAGCAGAGTTGGAATTTTGTGGATAGTGGGCAAAAGTTGAAATAGCTATAGCAAAGCAGGAGAAAAGGAAGCAGAGAAATTTATGGACAATATGGAAGGCTCTATTAAGGTAGGTGAACATAAGTGTGCAATGGTGTCACTGTGTGTGTGTGTTTTCCTAACAGCACTCAGCAAGCTACTTATATACCTGAATAAAGCAGAAAGTAGATTAATCCTAGGTTGAGATTTTTACCATCACATGGGACAATTTCTAGTGTTGGACTACATCTTCTAAACTAAGGAGAGAAGGAGGTAAAGGCACTGATGGATGGAGAGGTCAGGGACCGGCAAGGTCTAACAATACGTTTGGTGGACATAGCAGAATTAGAGAGCTGGATGTAGTTAGACAGAGAGATGACCTAGAACATGATAAGGTCCAGTATGTGGCCATGGGACTGACTTAAAAGAATGGAGGCGAAGGGCATTGAAAATGAATACAGTTAGGAGTAGGAGATGGATTTTCTTCATCAAAGCCGACTTGTCTTGGCAGAGTAAAAGTATATCATGCCTCTCCTGGTAAGTGGAGGTTCTAAGCAATGTCTTGGTTTGTTTCAGTTCTCTATTGGGTTTTATCTATAAAGCTATACTCAATAGTACTGTTATACTATATCTGTCTGGCACTTATGCTTAAGGAAATTGCGCAGAAAAGAATGGAAACATTTTAGAAGGCTACAAGTGAGTACAGATCATTGTATGCGCATGGACTCGAGGAAGCTATAGAGAATGTAGTAGTCTAGATTTTACAATAACTTTTTTTTTTTATTAAAAAATACTTTATTCCTCAAAAATGCTAATAATCATCTGAGCCTTCAGCGAGTTGTAATCTTTTTGCTGGTGGAGGGTCCTGCCTTAATGGTGATGGCTGCTGGCTGATCAGGGTGGTAGTTGCTGAAGGCTGGGGTGGCTGTGGCACTTTCTTAAAATAAGACAACAATGAAGTTTGCTGCATCTATTGACTCTTCTTTTCACAAAATATTTCTCAGTAGCATGACAATGATATTTCATAACACTTTCCCCACAGCAGAACTTCTTTCAAAATTGGAGTTAGTCTTCTCAAACCCTGCTGCTGCTTTATCAACTAAGTTTATGTAATATTCTAAACCCTTTGTTGTCATTTTAACAATGTTCACAGCATCTTTACCAGGAGTAGTTATGGTAACCTTTTTGTAAACAAACACCTACTTAACCTACTTATACCAAGAGTTTGACTTAAACCAGACCTAGCACGGCCATACCAATTTCTACCATATTTTATTTTCAATTCCAGGCTACAAGGGAGATACACCAGAAGATTTTCGTAAATCTAGGACTGGAGAGGCCTTAGAGTCATCTCCTCTAGCTGACATTTGGTGCTGAGCTATTCAATATCCTCATCACGTGACCACACCACCCAGGCACTGCAGCCCGGTCCTGGCAGAGCTTGGATTCGAATCCAGGTCTTTAATTCTTAATCTGGCCTTCTTTATGCTACATCAAAATTCCAGGGCTGGGCACGGCAATCCTGGGCTCATGCCTGTAATCCTAGCACTCTGTAAGGCCAAGGCCAGAGGATTGCTTGAGCTCAGGAGTTGGAGACCAGCCTGAGCAAGATCGAGACCTTGTCTCTACTAAAAATAGGAGAATTAGCCAGAGGTGGTGGTGCACACCTGTAGTCCCAGCTACTGGGGAGGCTGAGGCAAGAGGATCACTTGAGCCCAGGAGTCTGAGGTTGCAGTGAGCTATGATGAAGACACTGCACTCTAGCCTAGGATGACAAAGTAAAAAAAAATTCCTGGGCTACCACTAGGGAGAGGGAACTGGTGGATGGGATAACCCGCACCACCTTGTGTGGCTTGGAATGTTTTGCTCAGTCATCCCTGTGTTAAGTGAGCTGCCCTCCTTGAGGTTTCTCCTGCATATGGCTCAGCCCTTTGGAGTTATCAGGGACAAAATGCTTCCTGTTGCACATGGAAGGTCTTTTTTTGTTATTTTCAAGCAACCATCATTCTAGAGAATCTCCCTTCCTCACGGAGACTAATCCAACCTACTTTACCACCTTTCCTTCTTCCCAGGCACTGACTTATGCACTCTTTCCTCCTCCTCTTCCAGCTTCACCTCCACTCCCCATCTTTCTCTGGGGGAAAGTAAGCTCTACCCAAAGGTAGTCCCTTGACCTCAATGACGCAGGAGGACATCACTCCACTACACTTTTGTGACAACCTATCACAGCACCAGCATGAGATAGAGGAAGACCTCCTGCATTACCTAATGTAGAGCCAGAGGCCTGATCCATCCACAGAATGCCAGAACTGGAAATGAACTTGGAGGCCACCTAGTCCACTGCTTTATTACACAGTAAAGGAAGCCAAGGCAGATAGGTGAGGGAACTCACCTAGGTTATGGCAATCGGCTAGTGGCACAGCCTAAATTCAAATCTAGGTCCTCTTAGCCCTTATCTGGTCCTCTTTATGTTTACCAAATTCCCTGGGAAAATATTGCATTTTCTTCTCCCCATATATCTGTGCCAGAATAATTTTCAGCTCAGTTTCACATATTCATCCTCTGAATATTCATTTCCCAAACTTCAGGAGCTTAGCAAGAACAAAAAGTGGATCCAAAAATTAGTTTGTTATTGGCTGACATGGATTATAACGAATACAAAGTAAGAGAAAACACACACAAAAAGTAAAACCTCGGAGTGTTTACAGCCTTATGACATCCATCAAGCTGTGACCAAAATTGAATAAGACAGAGCATTATAAATCCCGGGGCTGTGAGGGAAGAGCAAGGAGAGAAAACAGTGCAGTGGTCTTGCCGCCGCAAGCAACACGCACCACCTGTGATCTCCAGCCAGCCGACTTCGGAGCGTGTCATGCACACAGTGGGTTTTGTTCTGAAGCAGTGACCCTAACCGATCTCTCTCTCCATTCTTGATATATGTGATGGATACCCAGTAATTAAAGTGCACAGGACCAGCCTAGCCCTTGTTCATGGAACCAAGGTTATAATGTAGCTGGATTTTTAAAAATGAAAATGAAAAAATAAAAAAATCTCTGTTTGACGAGCTGGCAGGGAGAGAGAGAGAGTGTTGACCTCTTTGTCCCAACAACAATAGAAAACCTAATCCATGATCCCGTGGCTGAGAATTGAAGAGTGCCCCACAGAGAGGTACACAGAACAGGCTGTGAAATGATCTGTCAGAATGAACTCGGGAGAAATCAATAATTTCTGTGGAAGACTGTAGGTCAAATTCTGAAACTACTCTAGCACGAATCTTGTGAATTTTCCAGGGGAGGGAGGGGGCCAAGTCTGAGTCTTTGCAGAACATCTGCATTGAGGCAAAAAAACAGAAGTCCTTTAATATAGTCACCAAAACACCCCTGGGAGAACCTGCTTGTTTTCTGCTTGTTTCCTGGGGTCTTGGCTGCCCTTTGCACAGGTTTGCAATTCTCACTAACATCAGGTGGGTCGCAGGGGGTCACTGAGGCCCAGACTGCGTTCTCATGCCCAGACTCAGTTTGCAGAGGTAAAAAGTCAAGTCGCTGCCTATTGGCGTTGGGGGGGAGAGGGAGGGGGAGGCCGCATGGCCTCTCCTCAGCCTTGCATTGTAATGGCCCTAAATGATGTCTGCATTGCTCTCTTCTTTCTTGCTTTCAAAGTGCTCTGCTGTTAATTAAATTCATACTTTATGACTGGAGCCGTCTCCTGGACTCTGTCCATCAGAGAGCAAGCTGCTTTTTGGTGCCAGGTCAGTTCAGCCATAATGACTAGACTCATGAAGGCTGACCTTGCCTTCCGGATTTCACCACGGAAGACAGCACACGACCTTGCTTTCCATCTCGCCTCTGCTACTCATAATGTTAGACATTGGCAAGTCACTCAAACTCCCTGAGCTTCAGATTTTTTATTTATAGTGATTTTCATCCAGGAGTATATTTCAGTATCATTCTTGGAGCTTTTTAAAAATCCAAGACCCCACTTTAGACCTGTGAAATAAATTTCCAGAGGCGGGCGTGGACCCCTGTATCTTATAAAGCTCCATTACATGCATCCATTCTGAAACCATCCTTGGTAAGATCATTAGCCATTAAGTTATTACAGGGACCATATAAAGTATGGGGGTGAAGCTGCATTCTAAGAGATAAAGTGCTCCACATTTTAGTTATTTGTCTTATCTTTTGGTTTTTTCCTCTTCAACACACAGACACTTTCTAGATTTTTGGTTTAATTATCTCTTTTCCATATTTGGGCCCTTATCTCTTCCTCAATCTTTAATGTTCTGTTCCATCCAAATGCTATTACCTCAAGCCTCTTCACAATCTTTCTTTCCTGAAATAATACCATCTTATATTTTGTCATTATGGTCCATAAGTGTATTATGTTGGTATACATATCATTAACTCTATTCACAGGCAAGGACATTAAGGGTCAAATATGTTAAGTAACTCAGTAAGCACTGGAGATGAAATTTATACCTTTGTCTTCTAATTTTAAGTCCATTACTTTCCCCATTGACTTACTCAGAGATAGTATATGAATTTTTACTAATAATTCAAATGTTAACTATGACAAAGCCAACAAGTAAAGAATGGGATTTAGAGGACCTTTAAAATCTCTTCCATAGCTCTGTGGCTTAATGATTCTTGTAGTATGTTTAGAAATTATGATGACTGATTGAATTTCTTATTTCTCCCCCAGATATTATGAGCTGAGTAGAAAATTAGCCTGAACTGGGTGGGACGTAGCTCCTCACCCAGAGAAAAGCACACAGGTGGCCCTGCCTCCTTGAACTTATGCCAGGCTCTCCTCTCCTGTCACTGCAAGCGTGGTGGGCTTTGTCCTCATTGCCATGCAGAAAGGAAGTCACATGTGGGAAAAAGTAGGGTGGTTCCCACCTCATCATTGAAGCTAGAGAGGGCTGGCATTGGGTATTTTCCTTCTGTCAGGTTGGGTAGGCTTTGGTGAACTCAAGTCTCTTATGCTCTGTTGAAATTTCCCTTGAGGGCAGACAGTGTTAGGGAGAACACAGGGATCTGGTATTTTTAAAAAATGGTTATTTTTCTCCTACCCTACTGGAAGCACAAGATTTTTCTCCATCTTTATGGTGACAACTTATTGGAGTTTCTGGAGGTAAAACTCATGAAAGGAACCCACCCCCTTAAAACTGAGTCCCCTGCAGCCTCTAATCCTCACGCTCATTCTCACTGAGCTTCCACCAGTCACCAATTACAGTTTAAAGTGTTCCGGTACCCTACCAGTAAGTAGTTCCAGCTTTGGGCTTCTGTTCCTGGGCTTTGGCTCTGGTAAGCTGTGATTCTCGGTATCCACCCATCTGTCTCTCCAGTTTTCAGGGTGACAGTTTTGCCTGTAACCTCTATTCTCTGAAGGATTTAAGAAAATATGTTGGTTTTCAGTTTGTTCAGCTTTTCTCTTGTTATGAGGATGGGAGTGATGCCTTCCAAGTGATTTACAATAGTGCTATAAACTGACTATTTTATACATGGGAAGAAAATGAAGGAAAATAAAATGAATTGTTCTTTGTCTTAGTTGAGGTTCTTTTAAAAGCAGAGCCCGAGATAAGAACTTGGTGCAAGTAGTTAATCTGAGAAGTGATCCCTGGGGACAGGAGAGATGGTTTGGTAAAGTGAGTCAGGGCAGGAGGAAAGCTCATTAAAGGCTATAGTTTTGAGCTACTTGTCTCCCGACACTGGCTTAGTGTGGAGCTGGTTAAAGACCCTGCTTCTCTAGGGCACATGTGCACCACAGCCTTAGAACAGAGCACAAGTAATTCTGCCTCTGGTTGTAAGATCACCTGTGCTGAAAAAGAGAAAGTGGCTGTTAAGAATGGGCGTCAGCGGCCTCGACTAGCTGAGCAGCTCTGTGCTGGTCACCTCTTCTCTCAGGGGCTCAGCTTTCTTCAAGCTCTTGGGAGTTCTCTCTACCAAGAAATATTCAAATGGTTGTCTATCAAGACAAACCCCAATGTCCCAGCAATGGACCTCGAGAAGCCTGAGGCCAAGCAGGTTTTCACAGACATTGGGAAACAAACTCCCCACTCCTTGAAAACTTGTAAATTTTTGCTTTAGTTCTTTTGATTTTACACGTTTCTTCTGGTTCTTTCTCAGAGGTTTCTTTTAGTATGATCTTTGCTCTTTTGAATCATTTTAGAACTGAAGGCTAACTTGATTAAGCTGGTCAAACTCAACCTGCCTTGCTCCCTTTTAATCTCTTACTTTTCTAGTTGTTCTTAAAACTCCCAGTAGTAAGTTACTAGCCAAACAATACAGAAGTAAACTCCTATTAGCTTTCTTATTGATAACATCTCTGACTGTGGGGCACTATAATAATAGGTACTTATAGTTATTTTTCAGGAACTAGGGGGCAACTTCTGTCTAGTTCAGGCCAGTTGAGACTACCGACCCTTCAAATGGGCCTATGTGGGTTCCTAAAGAGTGACATTTTGGTGTCAGAGGGTCAAACACTCCACCCTCAGATCATCCTAACAGTACCATTTTTTGCATAAGGGTCTTCTGAGGAGACATGCAGCTTGATCACGCCTGCACAGAAATCCTGATTACCTCAATTTTCCTACCTGCCAATCACCTTTCTCCATACTTTAGACCACCCCACTTTCTATCCCAACCCTTATTTTTGAGAAGGTGGATTTGAGATTTGTTCTTCTGTCTCCTCACATGGCAGCCTTGTGAATAAAATCTTTTTTTTCTTTTGCAAAACCCATCACCACAGTTATTGGCTTGTTGCATGTGGGCATAATAAATCTGGTCACTATCAGTTTTCTTTGCAGGCTTAACCTCTGGGCTTGAGCAGCAGATGGCTCCAGATGTCATCCTGTAACTGAGGCCACGCTCATGCCACTCGCTGCAGGACAGCCAATAAGTCAAGAGGCAAGGTGTTGGGGCAAGGATAGCCAGCAAACCGAGAAGACGGTAAACTAATATCCCAAAGAATCATCTTAAATTATTATGAACTTTAGGCTCCTGTTTGTCTTAAAGGAAGAGGAAAGGGAGTTGGGTTGCAAGGGGTAACTGAGGACCACAGACTTCTGGGTGTCAGTGAGGGTCTGAGGAAGTTGTAAAACTTCTTTGCTCTTGGTCAGTTAACTATGGAGGGTGAAGGTCAGAATGTTCCTAAAAACCTTTATTATAGTGTTGATACTTGTGTGTATACTTTTCGTATCTCCCCAGGAGTTAGTTTTGGAAAATGGATGTAGTCTATGTGCAGAGATAAGCAGAAGCTTTTAACCTAAAGGATATTACCGCAGTGGGTCAAAAGCAAAATGGAGCTGTTTATGTTAAACTTCCCTTTCACTGTTATAATACTTTGTTTTACTTCTTATTATACCTTTTATAGGATAGTCGGCCATCAAGAGGTTGGACATGTGCTCTGGGAGAATAGCTGGCCTTGTCAGCCAAGTTCCATAGGCAGGGCCTCCATCTCCTTTTTCACTCCAATATCCACAAATACTTATCACTCATGTCTAGCCTTCTTTCTTTCCAAGCCTAAAATGTCCTCAAGACGAACACATTTATTTGTGTTAAGCTCTGTGCTAGCCCTATTTGCGATGAGTCATGTGACATTCCAAAAATGGAGGCATACCTAAGATTACAAAAACTACATTTAAGCCTTGGTTAAACTAAATCTAACTTGGCTTCAGTTCCTGCAACTTGTAAAGTAAGGGAGTTGGACTATTGCAGGACTGGCGAAAATGTTATTTCATCTACCAGTCGGTTGGGAGTGGCTGCCTAGAACACTGCGATGAAAGGGACTCTGAAGTTCCACCCCAACCCTTAGAAAAAGTTGTGAGGATTGGTTGGCAATGTCTGTCTTGGGCAAGAGCAGGGGAAGGATGTTACTTGCCATTCCAGGATTAAATGATCCATTCATTCCAGCTCTGAGCTGTCAAAAATCTAAATTTTTCTATGCCCTTCTTTTTCAGCATTGATCTGTGCTTTTTTCGCTTTGGAGATTCTACCTATTTTCCAGCTGTCTCTCAGCAATTTTTTGTAACCAATCTGTGATAAGGCCCCAACAGTTGATGAAAGCCTGAAGGTTACCATTATCACACTGTGTGGTTTGGATATGTCATTTTCTCTCACTGGGTCTCAACAAGATGGGAGGAGGATCACAACACAATATCTAAGTCCCTTCCAACTACCAAGTTCCACAATTCCAAGATCCTGGAGTTACCATGCTTCGATACAAAAAACAAAAGTAGTTTAAATGCATTGTGTGGTTGCAAAAGGGGCCACATTTTTCTTCTTTTCCTTGTCTTTCTTTTTCTGTTCCTTCTTGGTGGTGGGGAAGGTAGTAGGCTTCCTCCAGGCCCTCAAATCTCAAAGCATACCTGTGATATTGTAAAACATATATTTGGTCTTTGACCCCGTTTCCTAGATTACAACTCCTAAAATCCTTAGAATCTCCACAGTCATCTTTTGTGTGCTAATGGCTGGTTGAAGGCTGGCAGCCTCTAGGTAGCCTTAGGATGGGGCTGGTCCCTGGAAAGGTCAAGCCATGATTAAAGAGCTGGGATTTTTAGCCTCACCCTACAATGTCCAGGTGACACTGGGGGAGAGATGCTGAAGGTTGAGTTGACCACTAATGGCCCATGGTTTAATAAATCATGCCTACATAATGAAACCTCTATAAAAGCCCAAAAAGAGAGGGTTCAGAGAGCTTCCAGATAGCTGAAAGCTGGGCGGATCCTGTCTTAGACACAGAAGCTATAGTGGGGCTTCCAAAGACATAAGCGTCCTTCTTGTCCTATTTCCCTTATGTGAATTTAAACCCTGGGGGACAAAGCTTACTTTCTAGAATCCCAAACTCTTTGACTTAGAAGTGTCTTTAAGGGTCATTTAGTCCAAATTCCTCACCCCAGAACAGGAATTCTCTCTATCCTACCACTAAAAGACAGCTCTCACACCTGTGTGTACACTGACCTTCCAGCTATTTTACATAGTGAATGGCAGAGTTAAATAATCCCTTCATGCAGCTATTCTCCTACCCCAGGACCCAGGAAATCTCCCTGGACAAAACCACTAGTTCAGGGTCTCAAGATGGCTCCAGTGTGCTAGCCTGGAACCTGAAATACCATTCTCAGCTTCTTCTCAAGCAGTGGGGTGAGCGGAGACATTGCAGGCTTTGGATCCACACAGACTGAGATTCACAAGTCTCACCTCTCTACTGCTTACTCTAGCTGGGTGGCTTTGGGCAAGGCACCTCAGCTCTCTGTGCAGTTGACCTGCAAAATACCAGGAATAATCCTCCCTTAGGGGACTGCGGTGAGGAATCATCAGGTGCATGAAATGAATGTTGAACAGCCTCACCGCCCATGTCTCCACCAGGGTGTGAGCACCTGTGGGGGTAGGAACTGTTTCTTAGACACAAGATACTCCTTTATCTCAGTGCTGCATGTAGTGCTGTGCCTATTATAAAAATGAGAGGAAAAGGAAATAAAAGCTAATTTACACGTCACCCCAGAATCTAGAACAGAGCTCTGTACTCAGACATTTCTCTCGGCAAGGACTGTTAATAAACTAACAAAATTTTGCTGCTCTCTGTCTTCCGAACAAAGATTTGTTCTGTGTATCCAAACAGTTTGAAATGTAGGCTAAAAACAGGTCATGTCCAGACACAGAAACTGAAACTTAACTGAACAGGGAAACTGAAACTGTACTGAACACGGAAACTGAAGCTGTGTTTCTCTAGCTGGGAATCCAGCAACACTGAAAGGTACTCACTGAACAGTGATTCAGCCTCAGAAGAGAATGGTTTTGGATATCGGGACGTGGGAGCAGACATTTCAAAAACTGATCCAGGAGGTGAAACCCTGGGCCAAGTGGACCCTGAAGTTGGATGGGGACCTTCAGCCGGACTGCGTGGCCCCAGGCTGGAAGCAGCACCAGCAGAGAGCCTTTGGCTGGTGAGTGTGGCTTCCCCCAGCCGTAGACCTTCTGAGCAGAGGGGCTTGGCTTAGCATTATTGATTCTTTTGAGAGCTTGTTGAAAAGAATAAATGTCACCAGGCTCCCTGTCCTTTTGTGGTCACAGTGTCTAAATGATAAGACTCCAAGCCTCCCTCTTGTTTAACTACAGGAAGTTTCTTCTTTTACTAGGTTTCCCTCCCTAAATATATCTGGAAAACCCTGAAGAATTCCTCCTTGTTCAGAAATCTGCCCTTCTATTGTCTTGCCATCCCTTGACTCTAACTCTTGACTCTACCTTTAGAGTCTCCTGCAGGCTCCCTATCAGTGCTCACAGACTTCCCCAGGCTGCAGCAGCTCTCCAAGCCCTGGCCCTGTTCAGTCCAAGCCCGGGACTGGGTCCTTCCTTTAATGCCATAAGAATTGGCTAAGATCAAGCAGTCACTCTGAACATTGCTTTGCTGAAGGCCTGGGGAAACTAGGAGAGAATGATGCTGTACAGACTGAATTGAAAACCTACTTCCTGAAGTTCCCAAGTAACCCCTCCCTTATTGGCTCTCTCCCTCTTCACCCCCAGCAAGCCTCCAGGTTGCAGGAACCAGCTTCCTTGCCCATATTAGGTGGGTGAGAACTCCTGACCTGGATAATCAAGTCCCCTGTCTTTATACGGCACACAGGGCCTTCAGTATACTTTTCATCTAACCTTTTACCCTGCTTGCCTGCCTGCCCCATCCCACCTCAGGCATGCCCTGCTCTCTAATAGGCCATTCTTTGCAGACTAGTAGCCATGCCATTAATTTTCAGACTTCCACACCTTTCCTTATGGTGCTCTGCCTGTTTGGTAGGCCCTTTCCTCATTTTCTACCTACTTATCCTTCAAGGACCACTCAAGTGCCACCTCCTCTTAAAAGCATTCCCTGGTCCTCCTAGGCAGAGTAAATGTTCCTTCTTCTACATTCTCATAAGATAATGGGATAATCTTACCCCATAAGTTAAGATAAAAAACTATATAATATGCATATATGTATATATAATTATATATAAATATGTATTATATTTTAAAATAATACATTTATAAATAATATATATTTCTACATTACATATTATATAAAATACAGTATATATTTATTTTTGGCTGCAAAATCCATTGCTTAAATAAAGCCTCCTAAGGCTCTGCAGAACCGTTTTCAAACCACGTGCCAGACCCCATATAGCAGTGGTTTTGTTCTGCTTTGTGATCCAGTGAGCTGTGTTTCTGTCCACACCAGCCAGAGCTCTTTGAGGGACTCGTGATGTATTTTTTCATTTTGGCACACCCCCCACCCCCAAATAGGAAGGTGTTTCTCCTGTTCAGATGAATTAATTTGATAGTCATGTTGAGAGATAGGAAAAGCAACCTACCAACATACTTTTGGAAAATATCAGCTTTTGAAAAGCATTTTGTATTTTATAAGTGTTTTCATATACATAGTCTCATTTGATACTGACAAAAAAAAAACCTTGAATATTATTTTATGGATGTGAAAACTGAAGCTTATAGAAGGAAAGTGCCATACCCAAGTGCCCCTGATGTAAACTATGGACTTGGATCTTCCACTCAAGTATTAGGGCTCCAGGTCCTGGTCTGTTTTTCTAGGCGCAAGACTAAACATGCTGCTCAGGTAGATAAGGTTGGTTTCAAATGCCTGAGATTAGAAACATACCTCTATCACTTACCCTGTGTGTCCTTGTTATGACTCAGTTTTCTTATCTGGATGCTGGGTTCAACAATGCTTACTTCATAGGGGTGCTTTAAAAGTGAAATGGGATAACATTGTAAAGCACCAATTGCAGTGCCTGCCTCATGACAGGTACTTTATCAAAGTTTTCTGTGACCATAATGAGGAACACATTTCTCTGGCAGAAGGCAGAAATTATTTCCCATCTGAGACATCTAAAGATGTTTTACTAGCAAAAAGGTAGACTTGGGGACCACATATGGGTAGAAGCTCAGTGGGTCACAGGAAAAAGTTTTATCTGAAACACGATCTCCCTTGTTCCTGTTTGTCAATGACTGGGACAATCTAAATCACATGAACTTTTCTGAATTAAAAGGGGTCTGATGCAGGACTGTTTCCCCTCAGATTAACAATCAGCTGAGGCCACAATGGGCATTTTCCCTCTGACTGCAGGTTCCATTGTTCCTTATGCTGCCGAAGTTGGGCTTCGGCCCGAGTGCAGATTCTGTGCCACACATACTGGGAACGCCGGATGGACCAGGGCCAGGTGGTTATGCGACTCTTTGCTCAGAGGTGCCAGAAGTGTACCTGGTCCCAATATGAGATGCCTGAATTCTCCCCAGAGAGCACCACGAGGATTCTGAACAACCTGGTGCAGCATATTCTGACGAGGTACTACGGGGATGGAACCAGGAAGTTTCCAAATACATCATTGATCCCAGAGGTGCCTTTGGAAGGGTCCCACGACACAGCCAACTGTGAGGCATGCGCTCTGGGCTTCTGTGTACAGGGCTTGCAAAGCCACATGACAGAGCCACCCCCATCCCCACCCTCCTACCTGAAGATTGGGACGTCCTTTCCTGGAAATAGTATTGTGTGCATTCCAAAACAAGCCATGAGCCAGTCAGCTCAGGCAAAGGAGGCTAAGGCAAGTGGCTATAAGGGGTCAGTGCCCAGCCGTGACCGGGATCCATTGATCATCTGTGTTTTTTTTCTCCTAGTTGTTTTTCTTGTAGTTAAACACTTTAAACAAGAATCATAAACATAGGCTTGCCTTATTCTCTCCTCTGGTCTTAAGTCCATGGTAATCAATGAACTGGCAGCCATTTTCATATGACAGAGAATTTACTTTGAGACCAAGCAGAGTCAAGTTTGTAGAATAAGCACTAGTTTCCTAGTTATCCTCTGAAAATAGTCTAAAACATGACCAAGCACATAATGGACCAAATAATAAATATGTGTTGAATCACCGAAAGGTCTTCATTCGTTTATTCACTTATTCACATTCATTAGTATCAATAAATATAGAGATCATATCTTGACAAGAATGGAGTGTTGTGAGCACCATCAGCAAGTGTGGTAGGTGGAATAATGGTCCCCTCCCCAAATATGCATGTCCTAATCCCCAGAAGCTATAACTATGTTATTTTACGTGGCAGAATGGACCTTTGCAGATGTGATTAATTTAAGGATCTTGAGATAGGTAGATGACCTTGCATTATCCAGGTGGATAATACAAGGGTCTTTATAAGAGGGAAGCAACAGGGTCAAAGTCAGAAAAAGGAGATTTGACAATGGAATCAGAGGTTGAGGTGATGTGCTTGGAAGTTGGAGGAAGGGCCACAAGCCAAGGAGTGAAGGCAGAATCCAGAAAGGCAAAGAAAAATATCCTCCTCTGGAGCCTTCTGAAGGAACCAGCCCTGCCAACACATGACTTTCGCCCAGTGATTTTGGACTTCTGATTTCGAGAGCTGTTGAATAGTATTATAGATTTGTCTTGTTTTAAGCCTCTAAGTTTGTGGTAATTTGTTACACTAGCAATAGGAAACTAATATAGTTATCAACATCACAGCAGGAATCAGGCAGTTATGTTTTAGGTATGCCTCAGTTCTGACAGAAGAGAAAAGAGAGCATTTTATACATTAGAAATATTGATCCATCCCATCCCTCTTGTTCTTCCTTCTCTCCTACTTAAACACACTCACGTCCCCATTACAAAAAGATTCCCTTTGATTTGGTGATCCTTGGAGCTACCACATTGGATTGGTAGCAGGTGAGCACTTGCCAGTGTTGAAATCTTGTGACGCAAAGCTACCTCCTTCACATCTGTCTGCGTCTGTGAGGCGTTTCACGCTGCCTTCTCTACATGACCGTGTTTAAAACCAAGCTCGACAGCATCTCTGACTTTGCTGTTTCAATTTCCCCCAGCCGCCCACACTTATCACTTTGGTGTCATCTTTAGCTTCTTCTGCCTGTCACGAACACTTTTCGTCCCTTCTTTTGTCAAGTTGCTCCCATCTCTTCCTTCTACTTTCCCTTGTCATCCCTTCTCCCTACCTGGTTCAAGATTACTGAATGGCAAGGGATTTGGAGTTTATCCCATAGGGAATGGGGAGTCTGTGCAGGCATTGGAGGATATGGGTAACTCGAGTAGAACCACATATTAAAAATACTATATATTTCTGGGAAAGAGTAGAGTATAAAATAGAAATAGTGAAGAATCTGGCTTGCAATAAGATAGTGATAAATACAGAAAGGGGTTTATGTAAACCATAAACAAAAAGAGGCCAGAAAACCCAAGGATAAAACTACCTCCTTTTTATCTGGCCATCTCTTTCCATTTTCTCTAGCCCCCCTCCACGAGCACTCTCTCTTTATACACAACCCCTTACATAAACACCCTACTGAATTTCTGCATTCCTCCTGTTTTCATACCTTTTTGGTTCTTTCACAAAGAACGTAGGCCTGGGGACCTAACTGAAGACTTCATTTATGGCCTGGTTATGCTGTATGACCTGGGGCAAGTCATCACCCTTCCTTGGGCCTCAGTTTCTCCACCTACAAGATAGACTGAGGTAAAAACATAGACAATTGAACACATGTATTTACGTTTGCTCTCTCTTGAAACCACCCTGAGTAACAGCAAAAAGAGAGTAAAGGCATCAATACACAAGGGCAAGGAGAATACTTGGAAGCTAGAACACTGATGTACTAGTGACAGGTAACTGACTTGGCAGAGGAGAAAGAGCTGGAATATAAACTAAGTATAGGAAAACCAAGATACAAGGCAATTCACGTGGCACAGTTCCAGAAAGGCTCCAAACTGTAGGCAACAAGTAGCTCTGAAAGTAGGCACTGAAGAAGCTAAAGTAGGAGCACTGGCTGAAAGACTTTCCAACAAGTTTCTTTCCTCTACTCCCAGGCAGCGTGGGAACCGTGCTTCACCCAATCAGGGGGAAGAATGAAGGCATATTTGCTGAACACATTTACAGTAAGGCAATGTGTATTACACAATCGCTAGAAAAGAGGCTTTCAAATGTTCTTGCCACAAAGAAATGATAAGTGTATGAGGTGCTGCATATGCTGATTGATCATTATACAACAGATATATGTACTGAAACATCAAATTGTCACTACAAATATGTACAATTATAATGTGTTGAGTAAAAATTTATTTCCAACATAGAATTCTATACCCAGCCAAAACTTAATCACCTGTAGGTATAGAATAAACTTCATTTTCAGACATTCAATGAGTAAAAATTTTACCTGCCTCTCTCCATGTACCCATTTTCAGGAAGCTACTAGAGGAAATGCTTCCAAAAAAATGACTGAGTAAACCATTTATAGTGAAGGCATGGGGCCCAGGAAGTAGAGGGAGATAGAGTTCTTAAAATGCTGGAAAGGCCAGCTCCTAGCACTGCAGCTGAGCACCAGGGAAGTAGCAGAGGAGGGCTCTGGTGTAGGCAATGAAGGGGTGCACTGACTGGAGAATTTTAAATTTATAATATATAATAAAAAGTTGTCTATTTTTCTTTTTACCACAGATGCTACCAATTCTGAACAATGTCAGTGATGAATTATTTCCTCCAAATAACTTTTCATTGGTCTAAGTTCTAAACAATTGCTACAGTTACTGTTGAGTTTTAATAA